>VUQH01000864.1:0-21083 GCA_015106775.1 Etroplus canarensis | reverse complement strand
CGGTCAAAAGTTTTAGAACACCCCAATTTTTCAGTTTTTTATTGAAATTCAAGCAGTTCAACATCTCATTGTACTCTGAAATGAAAGCATAGAACAAACAAACTATTGAAGTTCAAAAAGAAATCATGGAATAAAACAAAATAAATTGCTGACTCATCAAAGTAGCCACCTTTTGGATGTAACAGCTGAACACACTCATGGCATTCGTTCTACAATGGAAATCAAATATTCTTCAGCAAGTTCTTCCCAACTCTGTTGCAGAAGCTTCCATATATGTGTGGCACTTGTGGGTTGCTTTGCTTTCACTCTTCTGTCCCGTTCATCCAAAACCAGCTCGATAGGATTTAGGTGTGGAGACTGTGTGTTATGGTTTGTGGTTTTTGGTATTGTGGGACTAGGTTTTGTTTAATTCTAGGATGTTTGGTTTTCCTTTTTTCTGTCTCGTTCTTGTTCCTTTCCAGTTTGGTTGCGTCCCCTTTGCTGTGTGCCTTATGTTTTACTGTCATTGTTCCTGCCCCAGCTCATGTTTAGTTATTGGTTCTTTGTGTCTTCCTCATGTTTTCCAGTATTCAGCCTCCTTATCTCTAGTCTCAGTGTGTTGGTTCATGTTTCCCTTGAGTCCTTGTATTTATTATCTTTGAACTGTGTCTGTTCCTTGTTAACCTATTGCTTGTTCCCTGAAAAAGGCCTTTTTGTATAATTTGAAACGTACATTATTTTTCAGATGTAGGTAACCTTACTTTTTTGTTTTTTTTACCTCTGGCAGTTCATCAATTAACTTTGTGCCATTTTAAGCTATTCATTGGACTTGATCTGCTTGAATTTTAATTAATAAGTGGAAAATTGTGATGTAGTGTGTGTGTGTTGGGACAGTACACACACATATATATGTATACCTAACGGAGTGTCTGTAACATAAGCAATTTCCCCCCAGTGATTAAGAAAGTATTCTGATTCTGATATGTGTACGACATTTACGTATCCATATATTAGTCATTGTAATTTCCACTCCAAAGTCACACTCATATTCACTCATTTTAGTATATCCAACTCTGTGACTGTATGTACTTTAATTCTATACCCTATTGGCACGTAAGCTGCACACTGTTTATTGGGTTTATATGAACATATATATATTTATTTTCCACATTCATATTCATGTATACTTTACGGAGCGTCTGTGACATAAGAAATTTCCCCCAGGGGATTAATAAAGCATTCTGATTCTGATTCTGATACTATGTGCACAGAGGTGTAAGGGATCTTCCAGGACTAGCGACGCTATTATTCCGAGAACGGATTGGTCAGAGCGTGTTAGGTCTGCAGTAATATAAAAGTGAACCGCCGCCGTAGTTCTGAAAACCCAGAGTTAACCCCGAGGTTACATGGATAAACGCAAATCCTGCTTCGTAGTACGGGACTCTGAACTACAGGGTTTTGGCTTTACCTGGTCAGATTACCATGGCACTGCTTGCACACCTTCTGTTGCGTGTTGCCACACCGAGGCACCACAGCACTGAAAGTCAGACAGCTGGAGCAGAAGGAGCGGCCACAGCTCTTGCAGCCCAGCTGTGATCAAAGTACACAGCACAGATTACTTTAAGACGTGCCATTACATATGCCTATGTGGTTAATATAAGCCAGGAAATCCTTACCTCCTTCTTGAAGAGGCTAAACTTGGATGCGCAGCAATAACACCGGCTATCCATCCCGACTCATGAGTCAGGGGGTTATGATGTGAATGATACACGTGTGGTGGGTAAATATATCTAAACACCGACTCAGTCGTGATTAATTCGGCAGCTAGCTACTAGCTACTATTTTCAATTGTTCAGCATTGCCAGTGTCACAATCAAAACAGGAACTAACCCGGAAAATGTGGTGTGACGTCAATTTGCGTTTTCCTGTTTTCCGAAGCCTCCAATCAGATCTCTGCAAATGCTCTCGCGGTCCTTGTTCAAAACACAGAGCCGACCGTTCAAACAGCTCCACCGTGAAAACGTTGTAGCTGTCGCAGCCATTAGGAAACGCCACAAAGAAACATCGTAAGTGCCATACAACATGTGCATTTGATACATTATCCGTTTAAATTCACACATGACTGGTAAACTTCTCTGGTATTGGCAGCAACTACATAGTTGATCGAGTTAAAGCTATTAGTGGCTAGCTAGTGTGTTAGCTCCCAGTGGCATGCACGTCTAAAGAACACACAGAGAGCCAGTCAGTCATGCATATAACATGATAGCTGTATTAAATATTCATTTGCGTCTCTGTTACGTGCAATATAATATAATGACAGTTTACCACTCTGCATTCAAAATTGTACTGTCATTAATCAGCGAGAAGTATTTGTGGCTCTGGAGAAAGCATGTGTATGGGGAAGTATGTGAGGATGATGCAGGATATCTATGTGGACAGTGAGGTGTGAGATACGAGTGAAAGGTGGGATTACATCAGGGATAGGCTCTGAGCCCCTTTTTGTTTGCAGTGGTGATGGGCGGATTCACAGATGAGGTCAGGCAGATGAAATTGTGACCTGTGGTAGAGAGCCTGTAAAGATGGAGGTATGCACTGGAGAGAGTTGGAATGAAAGTCAGTAGAAGCGAGACAGAATTTGTGCGTTAAGTGAGGGAGGCAGGTGTAGTGGTAGTGAAGGTGGATCAGTTTAAATACCTTGGGTTGATACACAAGGATAGTATCAAGAGTGAAAGCGAAGGTTTACAAAACTGTAATAAGACCTGCTCTGAAGTATGGTTTGGAGACGGTTGCACTAACAAAATGACAGAAGGCAGAGTTGGAGGTGGCAGAATTGAAGATGCTAAGATTTTTACTGGGAGTGACCAGGATGAACTGGATTAGAAATGAGTACATCAGAGGAACAGCTCAGGTTAAGCGGTTTGGAGACATAGTTAGAAAGTTTGGACGTGTACAGAGGAGGGTTAGTGGATATGTTGGGCCAAGGATGTTGAAGATGGAGGTGCCAGGCAGGAGGAAAAGAGGAAGACCACAGAGAAGGTTCATTGACATGAAGAGCGTTGGAGTGAAAAAAGAGGATGCAAGGGAAAGGGTAAGCTGGAGACACATGATTCGCTGTGGCGACCCCTAAACAGAGCAGCCAAAAGAAGAGACCACTCATATTATTGTGTTGAAACTTGTTTAATGTGACTCCAATGACTTTATTTCTATTTAGTTTGCACACAAAAGAAATTTATAGTCGTAAGTCAATCACAGTGATAAGAGTTTTAAAAAACAGCTTTTAGTAGTTTTAAACTATATGAACCATCTGCTGCATGGAAGAATGCAATTTTAAACTTAATTTTCATGCCTTTCATGAGAGGCATCAAAGTTAGTGCAGTTAAGAGTGCGTCATGGATGACTGAAAAGCCCAATAATAGGACCAAAAAAAAATTAAAGCAAATAATATGCACAGATAAGCCATTTAAAATAAATTAAACAAATGAAACATAAAATAAATCTATATAATTTACAATAGCATATAAGTATTATGAAATGATTAAGTAGAAAAATATAAATTAGGCCTAGATAAAATATGTTAAAAAGAGTCGCATCAAAATGCACATACATCAGTGAATAAAAATAAAATTAATGCAGTGCAATAAAAAAAAATCTTAGCAACACCAAAACAAAAAAAAACAGAAAGAAAATGAAAGTAAGTAATGTCTGTAAAGCATACTCAAGCAGCAGCCAAGTTGGAGAGGGAGCTTTTAAGTTTAAATTTAAAAATTTCAACACTTCCAGCTGCTCTCTAGGCTTCTGGCAGCAAACTAAATGCTGCCTAGGGTTTTGTCTTGCACTTTGGAACTACTAGAACATTTAAGTAGAGATTTTAAAATTAATACAGAAACTGATGGCTACCCAGTGTAGGGACTTTAAAAACAGGTGTAATGTCTTCTCTTTTTCTTGTCTGGCAGCAGCGTTCTGACTCAACTGTAGCTGAAACATTTTTAGGCAGAACAGAGCTTGCTCGATAGTTTTCAAGGTCACTCAGAGAGAGAGGAAAGCTTGCACTCTAACAAAATTTTTCAAGTGATAAAAGCCCCATTTGGTGACACACACATGAGTTCTGAAGTTAAAATCTGAGTCAAAGATCACTCCTAGGTAGTGAGATTAAAAGTCAATGTTTAGGGATCCAAAAAAGAGAAACAATAGGACTACAGTGCAACAGAAATGTAGAAATTCTTAAAACATGAACAAAACTGAAGGCCAGCCCAGATACTTATAAAGTTTGTAAATTATTCATTGAAGATATGATATCCCTGACTACTGGTCCAAAATGTAAAAGTCACATCTAGATTTTAAAAAATCCAAACAATTTAGTGACAAATATAACTAGAAGATGGAGGAAATGCTGCAAATCATTTATTTTGAATTTTAATTTTATTGTTCAGTTGATCCCCCCATAAGCTGAGTCCTTAGGATTCAAAAATATTTATTTGCTAATTAGATTATCAGTGGAGACAAAGGGAAGTAGATCAAGAGATTTAAAATTTTTGCAAGTAACAGATTCAGTGTTTCTGTGTGTATGCATCTAGCTTCTATTTCAGAAATGGCAGAAGGAGGAGATGCAGAATGGGAGCTCAGCAAAGAAAACATCCAGCCATTGAGGCGGGGTCGAGCCATGTCGGCCTTACATCAGGCGCTAAGTCAACAAGATGGACCCACTTCTGCAATCAACCAACAGAGACAGTATGGAGGAAATTTAAACTTAAATTAAGTAACCAATGTTTCTCTTGTAAACTTTCTTCCTGCATTTTCCTCATGACAACAGGAGGTTTTGTGTCATTGTTTCTCCAGGACCTTTGAATCCGAGCTGCGCACGTATGATGGAGATGATCCACTTAGTGTTTGGGATCGGTAAGGGAAATATGTCAGTAGCTAAATGTATTCATAAGCAGTGCTCTTAAATCTGCCTGTAATCCTAACATGGTTTTATTTTTTCAGGTATATTAAGTGGACAGAACAAACCTTCCCCCAGGGAGGAAAGGAGAGCAACCTCACCACACTGTTGGAACGGGTCGTGACCAGATTTACAGAGGAAAAACATTATCACGATGACCTCCGCTATGTTGACCTCTGGATCAAATTTGTGAGTGCAGAAGCTTAACCTCTGGCTGTTACTTTGGCAAATTAATGCGGCAGTTCTAACTTTTGCCATACATGTGTATTATATGTCACCAGGCAGGGAACTGCCCGGAGCCCTTGGACATTTACAGATACATGCAGGCACAGGGGATAGGAGTGACACAGGCTTCCCTCTACATAGCTTGGTCAGAGGAGTATGAGAAGCAGGGCAACTTTCGCCAAGCAGACCTGGTCTACCAAGAGGGATTCAAAAAGAATGCTGAGCCACACGATAAGCTCCTCCAGTTTCACAAGTATGGACTCATCCAGTGTAGCTACATATATAAATGAACATCTCTGTCTGTTGAGCAAAATATCTACCCACTCTTACCATAATCACATTTTTCTGTGTTTATATTCATAGAGCTCTGCAGGCACGTGTGTCCCGGCAGGTGATGATGAATGTGGAGGAGGAAGATAGTGATGATGAGCCTAAACAACCCGAGAGAGTTTCTCTAGCTGATCTCAAACATAGAGGGAAGAAAAAGGCTGTTGCCCCCATCAACAGAACAGGGGCAGCAATCAGAAGTAAGTAAATGAATATACAGATGAAATCGGTTTTGAAATACTGAGCTGATATTAGCAGAGCTATAAGAGTTTTTAAGAGTGAAAATATTTTGTGGGTTTGTACTAAGGTATTTCTGGAGGCCTGAAGTCAAAAGGCGCCCCTGTCCTTGGCAGTGTTTCGAATAGTCGGTTGGTCATCTTCGATGAGAACAAAACTCAAAGTGCTGACCCATCAGAGCCTAAGTTGGAAGCTTGGGTGGCTCCTCCCACATCTCAGGCGAAGGAGAACGAGCAGAGGCCTGAAAGGTGGTGTGATGTGAAGGTATGGGAGAACAGACTCTTTGTTAGTTGATTTTAAATGTGTGTGCTATAATCTAGTATGTACGGTTGATTAGAATTTTTCTTTTCGTATACCATAGATGCCCCAGAAGTCCAAATTCGGACATACTGTTATGCCTCCGCCACCACCCAAGCCCACTTTCCAACCATTTGTAGAGGAGTCAGACCAGACTCCAACAATGTGAGTGTTTATAAAATTCTTTTTGTGTCAAAAACAAAAGAGACAGACAGAGGCACACCAGACAGGGTCATTAAAGGTTAAGGTAGAATAGAATAGAATAGAACTTTATTGATCTCACAGTGGAGAAATTCACTAGAAATGCCTGACATCATTAAAAACAAGAATTATAAAGAAACGGGTTTAAAAGACAACAGTAATCCTTTACACAAATGTCATTTAATAAGAAGAGCCTCAATAAAAATAATTCAGCATTTTGCCAGTGTTTTCACATTTTTAATAGCATTTCTCAAAGAAGGATCTAATCAGGTCACATCAGGTTGGCGATCTTGGGAAGCTGCATCTTCCTGAAGTTAATCTTCTATACATCTTTGTAAGTTGAATCTTAAGTGCATCATTCCATCCCTTCCTCAGGACTCCATGTAAGATCAACCCAGCAGTAAACACAGTTTTGTCAGCACGTAAGCCAAGCAGAGAGGAAACGCCTCTAAAAAGACTGCAAGACCATCAGCAGCAGCAGAAGGAGGCAGAATTGGGAAAACGACAGGAGCAGAGCATGTACTGTAAAGAGCTGCTACTCAGTGGCGCTGCTGAATTCTGTTTTGAGGAACTGCGAGCTGAACGGTTCTTCAAAAAGACGGCACAAGAATCAGAGGAAGGCCAAAAGGATGAAGCTACAGCTAGTGCTGCAAACTGATGCATCTAAGAAGACATCAGATTTTACTGCTTTTTTAAATGTTCATCCTATTTTTGTCAAGCTTTTATCTGTACGTATCATTTAATGACTCTGTTTGTCATCTAGCTGTAAATACTGATTTCATACATTACTCAGAAGGTTTAAGCAAACAACTTCTGTGGAAATCCTTTGAGCTGAAGACACACTAAATACATATGTAAGTTTTATAGAAACTACAGTGGTTTGACCAAATAATGGGAGTATTTTTACACTGTAATGTAATCTAGTACAAAATGCCACAGACTACAATAGTGAACGTAGTGTGCATTAAGCATATATTAGGGGAACTTGAGAGATACATATGTTGAATGCATTTGTGTTCATACTAAGCAACTATTCCAAGTCTCAGCTTGATAACTACTAGTACTCCCATTTGTTCTTTATTTCACTCCTATTCCATTGTTCTCAACTGTATTGTTCCTAAGAACATTTTTTGTGTGCTACCTTCATTTTGTCTTGTTCAATATTTCTTGAGCAGGTTTTTCTAAACTAAACCAGCACCTTACAACAGCAATTAGGGATTACAAACAATTTTTATATGAAGTCTCCCATTTCTGGAGGCTCAAAAGGTGTTCAATAAACTTGTTCAAACGTCTAACAAATCATTAGTGTAGTAGATGTTGATTTATTTTTTAGAAACTAAAGAGGGTTGTAGTAATGAACTGTCAGCAGGGGGCATGCAAGGGGAAGCATGAATTGTGTTCCAGGTAATGGTGTTTTCTTAAATTATTAACCAGGCTCAAGAATGGTTTAGTGCCATCTGTAATCTGTTGCTGCAGTGGGCACAAGTTTAGAAAACAATGCATTTAAATGGTTACATGGCATTGTTATTGATATCTATCTAGATAAGACATGATTCAACTTTCTCATTGCATGGTACCTTTGTTGAACCCTTGTATAAGAAAAATTTTACGTACGGCTCAGCAGTGTAAATTCTTGTTTGGAAGAGGTTAACCAGAAGCACACAAAGTGTTGAGTATACCTAAACCTCATCTACTGTGAATAAGGTCCACTTCACACAGTCAACTCACTGGGCAGACTTTGATAAATGATCAAGATAGGTGGCTGGCTCATTAGCAAGTGAAATCTACCATTTGCAGTTGTGCGCAGACATGGCCTTGGTTATCCCCAGGAAGCCACTGTCCTGGATGTAGTGTGGCTCAGTGGTGCTGGTTTTACATGCAAGTGGATCACTGAAGGAACAGGCTTCACACTGGAAATATGACACTGCCAGCCAAGATCTCTGAAATGGTGAGTCCCCATACTGTCTACTTTAAATTCTGGCTTAGCACTGAGAGCAGCTGAAATTTAGTGATAAGTGATGGGCAACATGATGTGCCCCCCATCATAACAGCACCATAATGCATCCTCTATAGCTGTTTGGCATGACTTGTTAAAAGCTCATCCCATGAAACCAAGCAGCCTCTGACAGAAAATCCATAGCTTTCTGCTCTCTACCAAGGTAAGGTACCTTGCTTGTACCAGATGAGCCACCTGCAGAAGAGCTTTTATCCTGTTACTGTGACTTGAGTGTTGTGCAGGTCATGTTTACAGTAGGCACTCTCACCCTATCTGTAGCCTACGGTTTGTGTTTACATACAACAGTTAACAGAAACTTCCTGTCCACACTTTTGCCCCACTTTAAAGCCACTAATAGAAATTTTGCCCACTGAGGAAAGCTTCATTTGGGGAGCTATAGTGCAGCAGTGAACTTCATCAAACCATTAACTTATTGTTCTCAAGCTTTCTGACTATAGAAAACTGAGGCCAATATTTCCTGTTTGGGTTTTATTAGATAGGTTTGACTTATCTCTGAGTTTTCACTTACAGTTGGATCCATAAGTATTGGGATGATGACACATTTCTCGCAATTGTGCCTCTGTACAAGAAATGTGACATCCAATTGATGTACAATGTATTGGCGTGTATGGATTTTGAATCAAACAGTCAAAATGCGATTAAAGTGCAGACTTTCAGCTTTAATTCAAGCAGTTTGACAAAAGAATTGCGTTAACTGTTTAGGACTTACAGCCAGATTTTATATGTAATGCCTCATTTCTGGAAGCTCAAAAGTCGTGACAAAAAAATAAGTTTTAAATATGAGGATCATTTTTAATACTCGGATGAAAATCTTGTACATTCAATAACTGCCTTAAATCTAGAACCCCTGGGCATCACCAAATCCTGTTTCATTCTTTGAGATGCTCTGCCAGACCTTTACTGCAGCTGCTTTCAGTAGCTGCTTGTTTGTGGGTCTCTCCCTTTAGTTTTGTCTGAAGCTACTCTGTTGGGTTGAGATCCAATGACTGACTTGGCCTTTGAAGATTATTCCTTTTTTCTTTGAGAAACTCTTGGGTTGCTTTTGGAGTTTTCTTTAGGCATTATCCATTTGCAGTGCTAAGTACCATGAAATCAGTTTTGCAGCATTTGGCTGAATCTGAGCAGAGTATAGCCCTGAAAACCCATTCCACTGGCAGCCATACAAGCCCATACCATAACGTTGCCTCCAACATGTTTGATAGTTGATGTGCTATGCTTCAGATCACGAGCTGTTCCTTTCCTTCTACATACTTTTCTCTCCCCATTATTCTGGTACAAGTTCATTTTTGTTTCATCTGACAAAGAATTTTTCCCAGAATTGTTCAAGCTCTTTTAGATGTTTTCTGCAGACTCTTAAGCAGATCTTCCTGTTTTTGAGTGTAACCAGTTGTTTGCACCTTGTTGTAAACCTTCTTTAATATATTAATGCAGGCATCTCCTGATTGTAGACTTTGACAGTGATACACATACCTCCTTGAGAGTGTTATTGACTTGACTAGATGTTATGAACGGTTTTTGCTTAACCAAGGAAAGAATTCTGCAATCATCCACAGCTGTCTTCCATGGTCTCCTGAACTGACCAGTGCATTCCTTTGTTTTATGTTCCAGATCGTTGTTTGGGCCACTCCTAATGTTTTTGCTCTTTCTGTGATAGGATTATTTAAATTTTTCAGCCTAATAATGGCTTCCTTCACTTGCATCAACATCTCTTTTGACCTCATAACGAGGGTTTCAGTGATCAGCTACCAAATGCAAGTTTGGTACTTGGAATCAACTGCATATCTTTTATCTGCTTAGTTTGTAATGGTATTACAGAGGGGAAATGTATGAAAATGGCTGTAAACAGTTAATGCAATTCTTTTGCCAAAAGCCCCTTGAATTAAAGCCGAAAGTCTGCACTTTGGCCACATTTTTATTTTTTGATTTCAAATAAAGTGTATAGAGGCAAAATTACAAAAAATGTGCCATTGTCCCAAATCTAATTGACTTAACGGTAGTAAGCCAGAACTGTGACTTTTTATTTAATTATTGTGATTTACATTACCATACAAATTTATTTTTTATCAAGACTGTTCAGTAGCTAACAAGTTAAAGACACAAGCTCTGTCTAGAATTCTTCTGTTGTCTTAATCTTATAGAATTACAATTGATTTATAGGACAAGAAATTACATTTGTTGTAACTTTATAGGCTAGGCCCTGATAGCCTACAGTGTAGTTCTCACATATTCATACTAAACAACAGAATTAATTCACATGCAAACAGTTAAAGTGGTTTTACTTATGCAACTTCAGGGCTTTCATTTAAACCACACTGGGGGTTAAGACTAGTATTGTCATTGTAAAGGGTATTTTACATTACAAACTACCTTTCTGCTATTCATCCAATGGGACAGTTGGATTTAGGAGACCATTTAATGAAGCCGACATATAACACACATGAACCCATATAATAAAAGCTAATTACATTTATAATATCTCTCCTTTGTGACATTTTTGAAGTCTTTTATTACAAAGACAATATCCTGTGCACACAAAGCAAAAGAAAAATGCTAAATGAATTCAAATAGTAAAATAATATTTACCAAATGTTTCTTTTTGTGGATTAAGGGGCATGTTTGTGCTATGTTGTTGAAACAAAATTGTGTGTCTCTGTGAATTCTCTCATGGAATAAGGAAGACGTGTTTCATTAACTGACCTTTTGACCTATCCAACCTTCATTCATAGTGGCCAAACAAAGATAAATGCACAGATAGCCTCAGCAAACAGCATTTTTGTGATTACCATCATAGTTCTTTTGCATTTAAATACATCTTTCATTGCTGCTCTGAGCTCAAAGAAAATCAGGAATATAAGGAAATAATATACTGCCATGCCAATAAATATATACAATAAAACTGACAAGTAAGAGTGAAAGAGAGGGAGGGGTTGTGTTAGCCATACCCCCAACAGGAAAATCTGTTATTGTTATGGTGATTGGTTTAGTGGAGCCTTTATTCACTTCACTTTATTTGATGTATAAGGGTGACCATCATTATTTAAGCCTGTTATAGCGCCTTTCAGGCTCCTCTCATATCAAAATGCCATGTATTACACATATGGCCTAAATCTGGCTCGCTCTTGCAGGCAATTTCTGCATGAGTTGACCCTAATACATTTTCCTTCTTTGTGCCTGGTCTTAGCTGCTGTGTAAATTATTCAGGAAATGATTGTGGTAAAAGGAGAAGGGAATGTTTCACTCAAATAATGAGGATGCTGGATCAGATGTAGGAGTGTGGCAGCACTGTAACTTCAGTTTCTCGTGCCCTCACTTGCAAAGATTTCTGGGTCACAACAGACCTGAAAGAGATTGTGAGGATGATGATTGCACCCTCTATGGAAACAGACCCATACCCCTTTTCCAAGCATCCATATACAACAACCCCTCCTGCCATGTGCCATTCCAGACCCTGTCATTCTATGGATAATGCATTTGATAGAACAGCAGCACACTGGGTGAAGGTAGCACCCTGGTGTTCTCATATCACCCAAATTACTTGTAAAGGAGACAGAGGGAGAGAGATGGAGGGCGGGAGGTAGATGAAAGGTATCCCAGGTGATGAGGTGTAGAGGAGCTCTCCTCTCCTTACAGTCACTGGAAACCGACACACAGACACAGGCACAGGCACATGCTGCTATCAGTTCTTTTGCAGCCCAGTGAGGGAGTGGGAGGAGGCAGAGAAGGAGGGAAATGATAAAGAGAGAGGGAGAGAGAGGCGGAGGAAGAAGAGAGAGAGAGGGAAAGGGAGGTGGGAGGTAGTGTATGTGTGTCTGTAAGAGAGAGAGAAAGACAGCAAGCCTGAGAAGGAGAGGGAGAGAAGGGGGGTGGATGGAAGGAGCTACATGGGGCCGTGATATTCTCTCCTCCTGGATGCTGCTTTTCCTTTTCATGGCTTTGTCCATCCATTGTACGGACACCCCTTGTCCCCGGGAGCAGGCACCGGTACATGAACCAGCACTCAGCCACGAAGCCGGGGATGAATCAGCCCCAACAAAGAGCCTTTGAGATGGCAGTGTGTGCTTCTGCCTGGAGGGAGGAACGCATCAGGCTTTCCCAGGCAAGCGGCAGCCTGCAGTGTGCTCTTGCTTGAGAGCCATCCCTCCTCATCGTTGTGTGTATGAGATGGAGAGCGTGTATGTCCGTGTGTGAGTGACTGTGAGTGAGTGGCGTATAATAGTGTATGTAAGTGTATGTGCACACTCTCGCTTCCAATCCTTCCTGGATGAGAGCGGCTCTCCTCTTCACTGGACAGCAAGGTAAGGGGGAATGACTGATTTTTTTTCCTTCTCTAACAATAATTTGTTCCTCCAGAGCCCCATCTTCTTTCTCTATGACAAGGAGAGTGGGGTAAAGTGGGGTGGGGGTAAAAAAAAAAAAGGAAAAGAGGCTTAACGTCATTGATCAAGAGCAGGCTGGTGTATGCCACCGGTAGGCATCAGCTGTGGTGGAGAAAGAGAAGGAGGATAGGGAGAAGCTGTGAGCAAAATGCAGTGCAGTCAGGTGCAGATATGGGGGAGAAAAAGGGAAGACTGAGAGGTTTTCTGGATGTATTCAGTAATGGACTGTATCTCAAAAGAGAAGCCTTCACCTTCTGCTCACCTCTCCTCCTCAAAATCCCAACATCCCCTTCGCCTTCTGTCTCTTCTGTCCTCAACCCCTATTTCAAGATACAGCACTCCCTAAAATGTTGTCTTCCTCAAGATGGATCACACTTAAAAAATATAGACTCCACCATTATTATGAGCACTATGGACAGATTCTTCCTGTTTTTACCACTGTGCATCCAGAGGATCTTTTTGGTCATGATGAGGTTCCAAGCTTTTACTATAACTACATACACACTCCAGCAGATTATGAATTGGAAAAATAAGCACAGTAAAGGAGAGTGGTATGTGAAATATTTTCTTACCATAAAGTAAACCTGTTGTACAAAGGCTTGCATGAACGTGGGAGGCAATGTTGGTATTGTACTGAGTTTGAGCCATTAAAAAACAAGAAATCTAGTCAGTAATCTAGAAAACAGATTTGTAAAGTCTCTCTATTAGTTTCTTATTAGATGCTAAGTCCTCAGTGAAAATCAATCCAAGGAAAAGGTGTTTTAAAGAGGTGTATAGATTGCAGTTTTAGCTCTGTGATTTAGCACTGCCATTGCACTCATTCTTACTAATGGGATCACAACATTTACATGCTTGCTATCAAAAACTATTCTTAACCATATACACATTAGTTAGGACTGCACCTGATGTTATCTGAGCATCCTGAAAACAACATAAGTGTCAAAAAGAAGAAGAAGATATACTTTATTAATCCCTTAATGGGGAAATTACAATTTCCTTGTATATTTAGTACTAATTAAAATGACCTACAGCCTGTGAATTAGAGTTTATATTTGTACATTTTATTAGTCTGATGATGATGTTAACGAAGGATTTGCAAGTAAAAAACTCTGATTTGTGTCTCAGGTCACTCATTGATATTCATGGAGGAGGAAGAGGAGAGAAAGGGTAGAGGATGTGACAGAGAAGGTCTATTTGGTTCATGCACACACACACACACACACACAGTTGGACATCTGCTTCACCGAGGGTGATGTGCACTCAGCATCTTCTAAAGCCTATATTTTGAAGTTGTCTCATGCTTTCATACAAGCTTATAGGCTCACAGTGATGCACAAACAAGCAGGCACTGTATACTCGAGCACATGCAGTGTAACACTGACAGGACAGGAAGTGATACGGACATCTCACACACATGATCACAGCACGCAGGTGTTGTCATGATGTACCACCACTTGCCTGGTATGCTCACGTTTGTTTTTGGGAATGTCCATGTAGGGCTAATACTCATGAAGGGGGTCCACGCATTTACCAGCTTAGTGTAGCTACTGGGCACAAGATGTCAAGCACTAAAAAAACCCTATGAGTCCAAATTAGGACAGCATGACACGAGTCCCCTCTCTAGGCTGAAACAGCACCCATGCTGGGTGACAGAGAAGGACAGCAGAGTTGGTGCAGATTGATACCATAAAGGAATACAAGGTTAAAAATGGTCTGTGTCTGGTCTCTTGGAGAGACATGCTGAGGCCTTGGCTGGGAAAAAATATAAATCAAAGCTTTCATAAGCACATGCGCATACAGTAAAGCTTGCACCAGGTCCCAATGCATCAATAAATTAGACCCAGGAGAGAAACGTCGGGCTCGTACCATTGGTCCAGCCTGATCATACGCCTCTATCAGCACAGCGTCAAATTGTTCAAAGCACTTGTGAGAGCCAAGAGGATCTTTAATTAAACCGAGTGTTGGTCAGTGTTGCATTTTCTTACTCTCCCGCCTCTAGTCCTTACTATATATTGTTGTATGGCCCAAAGAAGCATTATTCCTCACGTGACTGTTTGTTTTTCTAGTGATGTGTCAGCATCCAAAGAACATCACATAAAAGCCCCAGGACAACAGAAGAGTTGCTTTTACAAAGTCATTATGTTAAGGTGTTTGGACTAGATAGAGACTATAGCTTTAACTGTGCATTAATGCCCACACTCTTCGCTGCAGGGCAGAACAAACTTGTTTTCTTGTCCATTTTCTTAGCCGTGAGAATCAGTGCCATTATGTCAGGTGACAGAATGATGTACGCACTCTGTTGATGCAACTGTCCTGTCCTGAAATCCCCTTCAGTGAGGCTTGTTTACTGCAGAAAATCTGCCCGAGATGATGGAGAAAACAGTCTTCAGAACTGAGACAACTCCTATCAACATCATTATGCTTCTAAGTTAGACAAAAGAAAATATGAGCATAAATTTTCACTGACAGCTTCAAGTTTATTTCCATCCTTTTAGCATATTTATTATTTTCCTCTCCATCCTCTGTCCTAGCTTTATCCATCTACTCTTTTACTGTCACTACAGCTGAGTGTCTGGACTCTCCTTTCCTCCCCTACTCTCACTCCTCCTATCTTGACCCCTCATTTCTTGGTTCCTCCTGTCAATATTAACAGAGGACTAGTGTTCACTCCTGCACAGATATCTGCTCTTAAAGGAACTGACAGCCCACATTGTTGGGCACTGAGACTGTGTTTTTCTGTGCACTTCCAATCCTCAGGCCTTTTTCTTACTTATCCAGAGCATGAGAAAATGACAGACAAGCTTTTTGATAGCTCACTTTCTCAGAATTACAATGACTTCTACCATTTTATACTTACACAACTTCATACAGAGATTTGAGTGAAAGCCTGCACATGATGTATCGCTGCGAGTTATGTGACATTTAAAAGACCCCAAGATATGTCATAATGAATGAACTCTCTGTGTAAATGTGGGTCATCCATGTCTAAAATCTAATTTTGTAAAGTAAAAAGTAAAAGCACAATATGGATACAATTGGCTATCTGCAGGGACTTATACTTCCAGGCATCCAAGGCTCTAGTTTGCCACTTTACACCCCTGTGTCACATTCTTTTTACTGTACCCATATAGTGTATCATCACTGAGTAAATGAACACATAATATTTCACATATTGTTTTTGAGTAATTTGGCAGGTGTCTTGATTATGTATCTGTCTGCCCGTTTGCCTATCTGTGGACACATTTTCAGTGCACACTGTGCAAGTCTACTCCTTTTGTACACTGCTGCTTATAAAATATAGTCCAAAACTACTCCATAAAACTCAGTCCACATGCCCTTGGGTATGCTCTACATTGTGTCCTTACCCTTGAGTGGAGCTTTTATCAGAGTTATAGCTACATCAAGGACTGAGAAAGTTCTTATTTGGCCACTTCAGGAAACTATTCAACCCAAGAGCTGTATCAACTGCTGATCGCATTGCAAGTACTTCTGGGAAATGATGCTAACAGACCTCAACTCCTGAGGGATGCATTTTTCTGTCTTTGCTGCTGCTACAGGTCACTGAAGCTTGTCACTGAATGCAGCTGCCAATATAAAAATGTCAGACAATAATAATTATTAGACACAATATGACAACTTCACTCTTAAAGCTTTCAGCCTTAAATGCAAATGTTTGTAGAAATAAAATGCCATGTTAGGTGTTAAGCTGTGATTTACTGTTTTCACACATGCATTAAACCCCTGAATTTTTTCTAGATATTACAGAGGTGCATGTAAGAATGAAGATGTCCAGTCAAATCAGACTGGACATGAAATCTTCTCTTTAATCAGCCAGCTCCCTACTACTAAGTCCATGTGATGTCCAGTTGCACCCATGTAAAAGCAGTGCAAGTAATTCACAGGTAGCAAGTGGTACTATGCTTCTTGACTCCTGCATGCTCTAACTAGCTAGAGTAGTAGTATGAATGCATCTGAAGCTTGCCATCCCCTGTTACATGCTGCATGTAGCTACATGTGAATTTTGTTGAATGTCCCAGATACACCAATGACTTATTTTACATGGTGTAAGTTAGTTTGAACCTGACTTTAAGTAAGTCAGACCAAGCAGTCTTCGTCTGGGTGGGCGAGTCCGAAGGTGTGCAGGTGGTCTGTCCTTCAAGCAACCAAAAATAAGAGATTGAATTTGAAAAGTTATGGAAGAAATGGCAGCGACTGTACTACCAGTTGGACTCTGGACAGATAAGAGCATACAGTATTCACCAACCAACTGATCCAGATTATTATTATTATTATTATTTCATCTGTTTTCCATGTTTTCAATGAGTCATTTATAGATGGAAATTTAACAGGATAAATGACTTGCTGGTTGCACAAATGGAAAAGTCAGATATCGCCGAAGTTTGAAAATGCTTGAAAAATCTTTGCACAGCTGTTTTTTTTAGTCTGGATCAAAGTGATAGACTGACATCCCAAAAAGGCCATCTCCAGGGACGTGTGTCAGGAATGGCTAAAGAAACAGAACTGTGCGACCAGATACAGCCTCATTTGTGTAATAAATGACTTTGTAGCAGTAGTAGAGTCATGCCATTCTCCAGCATTCCTTATATTCTGAATGCTTTGTCATGCATGATGTATCAGACTGCCAGCATCTTGTTATTCCATGTCGCTGAATGCAGCTTATTACATCACATGTAACGTCCTATTGAAAGTCCTTCCATGTCTGCAGAGGTGACTTCAAAGAGAAAGACATCAACTTAAATCATAAACACTGCTATTGTACTGTCCAGTCACGTCCAGTGCCTTGTACCTTTTTTATGCCCTCAGACGGTGTGTGTAAGTGCATGTGTATGTGTTTTACAAAGAGCAGGGAAAAATGACCAACCAAGACCCCCCTGCCCCCCTTGAGAGACAGTCTCATTACACTCAAAGGGCAAAACGGTCATCATAATGAAGCTGATAGAAGAGCAATCTCTAAGCCCTCTACACTGCACTGCAGATTCCAAAAGCAGCAGTTAAGACCTTGATGCTATCTATACTGTTATGAAATAGATGTAACCCCCTGTAATTCAGTATAGCTGGATTATGCTTATACATGCATTGACAAACACAAAAAGAGGATTACCTCATCTCCATCGTCTCCCACCCTCACCTCACTATTTGACATGAATCCTGTACAAAATAAACACGCATCTAATGCTGGAGAGGAGGGGGGGAAATGATGTGTCCTAAAATTAGATCAGTGAAGGACTGAACACCACACTAATCCTGCAAGCACAGTCACCTGCACACTCACTACATTTTTGCATGCACGCCAACAAAAAGATAGAAGCAGAAATCAGGGCAAATAGGGAAAAAAATCATTCAACAGAGCTGGGAGTACTAACATCCACCAAATCCAATATCTCTCTTATCTCTCGATCCCCTCCCACTCAACCACAACTCCTGCTCGGGGTGATCTGAACATGAGAGGAAGGCAAGCATGCTCTCGCCTCTTCTGTCATGTTGTCTGTAGGGAACATATGGATTGCCTGGTTGAATTTCTGCATGGCATGAGAGGCCGAGCTGCTCTGCCAGGTGAAGAAGCTTCATCCAGTCAGGGGTAAGGCTGTGATTGGATATTAATTTGAGCCTGGACTGGGACTGGATTAAGTAGTGACTCTCTGCAGATAAATAAGTGTATTTGCATGTGATAGAGATTTTGCATGCAAAATCTTTCTTCAAGGCTTTATGTTTACTCAGACTTCACAAACAGCTTTTTTTCTGATTTCAAGTGGTGTGAGAGATCTTATTTCTCAGTGACAGGATTTGTGTGTTTTTAGGTCATGCATGTGGATCTGTTTAATTTTTTCCCCTCCTGCACAGAGTTGTAAAGATGAAAAATACCTAAAGTAGCACAATTTTTAGAGTGACCTCATCCTCTCTCTTTTCATATCCATGACAGTGGCTGGCTGAGTTTTGCATCAGCACTTAGATAGATTCAAGACAAGCCACTGAGACATCGGGTCAACTCCCTGCAGTTTTGAGGGATGTGACCAGAAAGAGATTGTGGACTGTGTGAGTTGAGCTCTGTGGATATGTATTTTAGGACTTAGAAATCAATAGCAGATTGCCGTCAAGACTGTCATAAGCTCGGCAGAATCCGAGAGGTCAATCTAAGGCCAGTAGCATGCGATCAAAGCTTGCAAATCAATAAGTGCTTCAACTTTTAAATTCATTCTGCCCAGGCATGCATCAAGTATGTGTGTGTGTGTTTCTACTTGTCTCTAATACCACAGTGGTTAGTTTGTATTTCCATAGTCTGCTGAGGGAAACAGTGGTCAAGAATGAATAATGAATACTGTGATATATTCTGTTCTCTGCTGCTTTCAACTGATGTAACTCCATGAAGTATCATAAAAAACAGCCGCCCTATTTCCACTGATACACCCCATTATTGTTGGTGGTGGAGGACTGTAGCAGTTTGCGTTTCGTTCAAGTAAATATTGATTGATATACTTCTAAAAGAATATGCGAGCATAAATGTGTAAATATTTGTTCAGGCAATGCCAGCATCTGCACCTTGAACAGTTATCTAAGCAGACAGGCTCTCATGCAAATAAAAAAGAAGAAAAGACAGAGATCACAATCTTCTGTTTTGCAGCTTGTTTTCTCAGGCATTTTTTATTCAAAAGGGACCACAACTGGCACTTAAAAGCCTTTCTGTGTCTGAAGGAAGGAAACTGGGTCCCTGTCTCTCTAATATATCCAGGTCTAACTGTATTCTTGGCCCCAACTCCTCTCTCCCCACCTTCAGAGAGCCCTCACACCATAATGTCCCTGTCACATAGAATTAAAGTCCTTCCCAGCATCACATTATGTACATAGGGAGAGCACAGAGTGATGTGTTTATGCAACACTTAGCATATTAACCTTGTGATTGAATTATCCTTGCTGAGTGTCAGGTCTTTTTTAGCAGCATTTCTTCCCCCTTCCTCTCTTCCAATGCTACCCCCGCCTTCATGTAATGAGGGGGATTTAGCTGATGTGCCCAGCAGACCTTCCTTACTTTTACCTTGGAGTGATGTGGTAGGGTGTGTGGCGTGGGTTAGTTACCAATACATCTTTTAACAGGCCGATTAGACCCATGCTGGTCTGAGGGCGGACGTGGAGAGAAGAAAGGCTGCCAGTACGGTCGCCTGCTGGTTTGTGGAGGGCTGAAAAACTAATTTTCTCAGCTCCCACTATTTCACAGTGCATGATGGGAGATCGTATCTCATATTCTAAGGACACCTTGTAGGCCTTTGCATTGGGCACTCAATTCAGGGCAACATTTTGCAAAAATAAGCAGAAGTTCTGACGGCACAGAAGTGCTTTAAACCCGATGGTCCTGTTAGCATGATGTTAGTATAATTTTGCCCATGTTAACTATCATGGTTTAGCATGTTGAAATTTGCTAATTTGTGTGGCGTTTATAAAAAATAAAAGATGGGTGTTGCATTCTTGTGTTTAAAGTTACGGCACCTTTGGAAACAGAACCAAGCGTAAGTCGTAAACTAACGTTAGCAAGCTTGGTTAGCAAGGTGTGTCCTTAAAAAAACAAACAAACTGAATTTCACTCACCAAAGCAGTAGCACTTCTTGAAAAGGCTATTTGTAAAACTAAACCATATTTTTTATAGGGTAACTGCATTAAAAAAAAATGCTCCAAAAGGCACAACCACTGCAAACATAGCTGAGGGGTCCAGCACTCTCAAAAATGATGTGTTAAAATCTTGCATGCTTTTTGTGTTGATTTATATTAACATGTTTTGTTATGTGTTAAAAATAACACTGAGTTTTGAGAGTGAGATTAGTTAATCGAATTAGCTGAGGCAAGACCTAGCAGAGGCCTTGTGGCCTAGTCAACACCCAGTTGTCATTTAAAGTAGCCTCACCACAATAAACCATACCTCAAGGCTTAATGAAATTTAAATGAGTGACATATACAAAAATTCCACTCTGTGTAGTTGCAACAGTTACACAATATGGACAAAAGTATTAGACCCAATCTCTTAACCATTGAAAATAGATGTTTCATTTAGACCCATTGCCACAGAGTCTGAACTCAAGCACCTAGCCATTCAGTCTACCTTAACAAATATTTGTGTGATTATTGTAATTGGGGGTCATGATTGCAACAAGTCAGTTGGTGATTTTTTCCCCAAATAGATATTACACCATCAATTGTAAGTGGTATTACCAAATATTGGAAGAGTTTAGGAACAAAAGGAACAATGTGGCAGACCATGTAAAATTATAGAGCAGGGTCACAGAGTCCTGAGATGCATAGCAAGATTATTATAGTTAACTAAAGCTAAACTACATGAGAAAAACAATTTTACTTAACTGAAAAAAATAATAACTAGACTTTTGGGAAAAATCAAAACTAACTGAAACAACATTGTGGGCTTAGGAAACTAACAAAAAAAAAAAAAAATATATATATATATTTGTGTGTGGTGTGGGGT
>VUQH01000863.1:10551-100766 GCA_015106775.1 Etroplus canarensis | reverse complement strand
AACACACACACACACACACACACACACACACACACACACACACAGAAGGATTCCTAACGGGAAAATCTGAAACTTTAAAACCAACACTTTGTGGATCAAAGGAGCGGCGAGCACTGAAAAATAACAGGCATGCTCTTATTCCACCATTTGTTTATTAGTACAAGAAAAAAAAACTTTGCACTTACCGACTGCGGCGTTCAAAGTTTCCTCTAAGCGCTGGACAGCTGAGTGTGACAGCTGAGCCGTGGACTGCAGAGATGCTGTACCTGCTTACAGCGAGTCCCACGGAGGGAGAAATGATATGCATACTTTTAGTCCCTCCCTCAGTCCTACGGTGATCCTCTCCAAATCCTATTTTTCCTCTGCATGTAGTCTTTGGACTTCACATGTGGTTCACATGCAGCCACAGTAGGTGTAAACTTGGAGAGAGCCTCTGTTCCTATAACCCTAGCTTTCCTTAACATTCTTCCAACTTTCAGTTTATTCTACATTTCTCAGGGTTCAGAACACAGGGCCCTTATGTTGCTAAAGCTTTTATGGACCCATCATTAATCTCTCATCTATGTTCTGTTTCAATCACTGTAGTGGCACATTTTTTGAACTGAATTAGATTTAAGTTAGTTTCCTTTTTGCTTGTTTTCCTCTGTCAGACAGAGTCCTACTGAGAAAAGCAGCAAGAAAGAGGCAGGAAAACCCAAGGTTGTGTTTATAATTGCAACTGTTAACTTTCCTGTGATGTTGACATCTGGCATAATAATTTGTGTGACACATCAAGTGGTTGTTTCTTTAAAACAACGCGTCAAAAAACTATTTCAATCAAATTCTGGTATTCTACTAATATGACCATGATGTGAACTTCAGCTGTATTGTACTGTATGGCAAGCTTCTGAAATCTGGTATCAAACTTGACTGAAAATACCCTTTAAAGGAGCTGTGGCTGTCAAATCAATTTGTCTTACCAGAATGCACCTGAGAAACATCTGTATTTGCATATTTATTTACTGTACATCACTGACCATCATATCGTCTTCCACCCTTTAACCACAAGCAGCAACAAATGCATGTGGGACATGGATTAAAGCCAAATATTGAGCACTCTTCTGCGAAATGAGAAGTTCCCCAAGTATAAGGCAAGATCTACATCCGTCTCCTCTGATGGAGGATGGTGATAACTAGGTGAGAATGTAGAGTCTTATCTGTCTATTTGCTTATTCATTGCATTATTTGTTTACTTATTTCCACGCTGTATGCTCACACACTTTCCACAGCATTGCACCCTAACAGCATGATGCACCATCTCTTTCTCCCTCTCTCTCTTCGTCTCTCCCCTTCTCTCTCTATCAGCTTAAAACTCAACACTTGCGAGGCATCTGAAACACCTTGTGGCTCCATGATAATACCGTGACCCCAGTGCAGCATTTGTTTGAATTAGAAAGTGCATGGTCCAAACCTCCTGACAACCACTGCTCTTACTAGTAAATCTTACGTCTGGGAGCAAAGAGGTGTGTGTATCTGTGTGTGAGTGAAGAACTGTGGGGATGGTAAGGAGAGGGGTCAAGTCCAAGGTGAGAGGCGTGAAGAAGTACCATAAGGGGCTCAGTGGCAGGCAGCCTGCATTTTCTCAAGACCTCATCTGAATCCCTCGTCGTTCTCTGGGCCTCAGCTCTCTGGACCCCCAGGGGACACAGATGGGCAACACGTCGAGGGCAAAAGGCGAGGGTATGACTTATTGCCATGTGGAGAGAAAAAGCATGGGACGCGCCCCTATGATGAGACCAAATTGAATAAAAGCGGGGGTGAATGAGATCCAGATCTTCAGCCGATGCCCCAGCAATGCTGTTTCAATTAGCCGGCTCAACAGTTCAAAGGCGAGGCCCTTGATACACTTCTGCTCTGCATGAAGCTACTATCATCACTTTGCCCCTTGCCTTTCACCTCCCCATTATGGTGCCATCTTTTTCCGTTCAGAGCTTCAGCCTGTCTGCTGGCTATGCTCATGTTTTACATTAAACAGATAGGGAACGCCTTGCCATCACAGCCAGTAAAATCCATCAGTCAGACGACCTGCTGAATTTTATAGCCATCACAATCACTTTCTTAGTATAAACTTCTCTTGCATTAACTCTGAATTCAACTAATGTGGGTTTATTTCAACCTGAAAATCAAAACTATATAATATATGCTTATAATTTGTCCTGTTGACTCCTGGACCATTTTTTATTGCCATATCATGAATATATTTTGTATAGCATTGTTGAACTTTAGAGTACTTATGCTATATATTGCACTTTCTTGCATATAGGGTTTATATATTTTTATCTTCTTATGTTCTATTTTCATATTTATATTTATCTATATTAATTGGTGTGTCTGTAATGTAAGCAATTCCCCCCCCGACATTAATAAAAATATTCTGATTCTTTCCTTAACTAAACCCATGTGAACTTAAATAGTAACTATATAACTTAATCCATAAAAGAGAGTCATGACAGCATCATGTTATAGAACTGATAGTGTAAATCAATATCAGTTCTACAATATATATGCACTATTTATCCATAGGTTGCAATCCTATCATTGACGGCTGAATTCAACCCTAATAAAATGCTACTAATATTTAACCTATCACTTACACTTTCCTCAAACATAATGTTTTTTATTAGGATTTATATAAGTTACAATATAAGGAAACATTCATCGTCCTTTTTGTTTTCTTGATGTATTTCTGTCAGCCCACTGCTCAAATCAGCAGACCAAACCACACAGCCGTCTGTCCTCCACTGGTACCCCATATCTCACTTAGCAGCTCCAGACTGTGAATCCTTTTGTCTCATTTTCTCATTTTGGATCTTCCAAAGATAGCGCTGACAGGTGATATTAATGGTCTTTTATTAGCATCGTCCTGATTGCTACAGATTTTTTGGAAGCACAAGATAGAAAGAGCAAGAAAGAAGAACAAAAAAAGGAAAAAGAGAGAGAATATGGAAGTCCTCCACCCACCACTTCTCACAGGAGATCGCCTCTCTTTGATAGCCTGCCCGAATATGTTCCCCCCATAGAAACTGCCCTGCAGATGTTGTTGCTGTATGTAGACTACAAAGAAGGAGCCCTTTATGAGACGAACATCTATTTTGGGCCTCAGTGTTTCCGAGCTGTGGTGCTCAGTGAGAGAAGTGCAGGCCTAATCTTTGTGCTGCTGAAAACTCTGTTTTATTCTCTGCCCATGATATTTTTAGATTAAAGCCTAGCTCTAATGAATAAAGTAAGGATGTAATATTTTATGACAGTATCAATATGCCATCACCGCGGTGGACTTGGGCTTAAAACAGTCTGCGTTGGTATTGGCATCAGCAGAGAGAAAAGAGGGGAATATGGGACAGTAACCTCAGTGAAATCAAGAATGTGGAGAAGCCTTTGTATCAGGGCTGACTACATTCATTTAGAGTGTTTGTGGTTCAGATTCTCACCCTCAACCATAGAACCGTGACTCTGTTGCACTGTTGACTGTGAGGCAAAGGTCTTGGGGGCAATATTAGCTCTTGATATTATTTTTAATTAAAGCACCAATCCCTCAGCCAAGTTGTCCAAACAGTTCTAAATAGGCTCTGTAAATCAGACAAACATCCTCAATATTTGATGGGTTGAGAGCGCGCACTATAGCCTCCAGATGGTTTGTGTTTCTCAAGCGTTTCACGAGGGATGGTACAGGACAGCAATCTTCTGTTCGAGTGTGCCTCTTGACAGAGCAAGTTCCTCCAAATCACATGCTGCGTCGTTGGACTTCTGCCTAGGTCTCTCTCTTTGTCTCTCTCTCTGACTCTCTTTCCCTGTTGGTCTTCTGCCTCCTCTGTGTGTGGGTTTATCTGTAAGCTATGTGTGTGCATGAACTGAAGCTTTTGCTTTTGTCAGGCCTTACTGTGTTTCATTAATAACACACCCATAACAAACTGACTCTCCTGCTGAAATTAACACTATGCATTTAGTATTTCATGCAAAAAGCCAGTACAGCTCACAAACTACTGAGCAGTTACACATCATATTGAAAGATTTTCAAAGCTAATACAGTCCTTAATATGGGTAACTGCAAGGCTTCTTGGGGAAAAACACTCTTTTACACTAAAAGAAAAAAGATGGGAGTGCACTAAGATGAAAGGAAAAGCAGTCTGAAGATGTAGGGAGAGAATTAGATGTAGAGTCCAACTTTCCGTGGTTGATAAGCTGCTGGCCTTGCGCCAGAACCCCCACACACCCACTCTACCAAGCACACACACACACACACACACATGCACAAATATACACACATGTACAAGCACCCCACCCAGTGGTAAGCACTGACCCCCACCACCACAACACCAACACACATACACAGCACAGCACCACCATTCCAGTGGCGTCTCTAGCTCACTATTCCTCTTCATTAGTGTCCCAGAACGAGATGCTTGTCATGTAATTAAGAGAGGTTTTCTGAATGCCTGTGTAACGCACGCTCTCATTAGAAAAGTGAGAGAAGACTGGAGCAAGAGAGGAGAGGTGTAGAGGCAGGCCTGGGAGGCACGTAGAGCAATCAGGGAGACAGATGGGGAGAGAGACAGACAGAAGGACAGGGAGAACACAGGAGAAAAAAATAAAGTGTTTAGAGCAGCAAGAAAAACAGAAACTTACATGTCGAGGGGCAAGTTTTCTGACTTTAGTGCGCCAGCTAGGGACATGACTGACAATTACTGTGTCTGGACTACATTATTAACGACTTACCTCAGTCAACTGGTATTCTCATTAATATTCATGAATACTGAAAAAGTCATTTAAGCCAAGCCCTGCTTAGTTTTCTTGCAGAGTCATCACATTTAAATTTGATGATTACTGAGTAAAAAGACATAGATAAAATTAGTTTGAATATTGAATATATGTGTATAAAGTTTAGCTTATGTTTGCCATTACTGCAGCTGACACAGTTGCAAAATGTACAAAATGAGTCTGTGAGCAGGTCTGTCTCATAAGACATCTTCACAAGCTTTCACTGCGGGAGCATAAGATTCTCAGACCGTACAGAATTTCTGAAGAGAGATTGCTTCAGCATTTGGAAAAAAATGACTTCATGCAGACAACCGTGGAAAAGCTTGCAATTCTGAATAACTACTACCTACCCCATAAAAGGCTCCAGCCCTGTGGAGACTCTGAACTGGACACATGTTTAAGAAAATGGATGGATGGATGGATGGATGGATGAATGGATGGATGGATGGATGGATGGATGGATGGAAGTCTACTACCTGTATCTGAACTCTTCTATTGCTATAAACTTGTTATCTACATAAACTTTTTATGCTTGTATTCCTTATACTCCATATAGCACGATTAGGTCTGTCACTGGTGTATATTGTATCAGTGTGTCCTGAGTTGGACAGGGCCCTATACTCTTAGAATCTGTGGTTAGGGTATTTAATCAAAATGTCTTGTAGGCAAGGTCTTCTAAGGATGTAGGCCTTGCAATTTGTGATAAGGAAAACACACCATGCCACTCACTAATCCATGATGGGATTAGAGGAACACCTTTTAGCGTGTGCATAAAAGTCTCTGATGTATTAATACATCATTAGGTGTCTATCACATTTAAAAGGAGTGAATAGGAAAGAATTCAAATACACTGTATAGTTAAAAATACAAAAAGGTGCATGGAGATGCCCAACATGTTGCTGGATGGATATGTTTACATGGTGGTGCTCAGAAGCCCTCCACTGCTATCCTCCAGAGGCAGGCTGTACATGAGGATGAAGCTCTTGAGGAGTGCACACAGGGGCCCTACAGAGGTTCTGCTTACATGGCTACATCACACAGCCAGTGAGAGAAGCACTGTGTTGACAGCGATGTACTTTGTGAAGATCCTCTCTGGTGGACATATAGTTATTGTGTCTGTCTCATGTAATAGCTAATAACAAGACAAGATAGTGGCTTATACATGTAAATCACATACTCTTTTAGCCTCATTTAAGGCATTCACAGATTTTGGGGAAGATTTAAGCTCTTAGCCTGAATGGGGTTTTCCACTAAGTGCACAGCAAGTGGGGTAAACCCCACTGATGTGACAAGAGAGTACAGCAGCTCTCAGGCCTGGTTTTTGATCCTTTCAGAAAGCGCTTAACCACAGGATGAGCAGAGACGACTCTTTCTCCAAAGCCTTTGTGACAAGATGATATGACTAAATTTCCCCGCAGATGAAGCTAGCTCCTGATCCACTAGCATCTGAACATAGATCAGGATGAGGAAAAGAGGGCACAACGTGAAGTCTGAGCAGACCATTTACCCTAATTCATGTTCAGGGGCCAGGCCCACCTCTTGGTTTATCACTAGGGGTTAAGACACACAGTGCAGCTGTGACAATGTGCCTGTTTGCTAAAAGAGCTGCAACAGCTCCCACGTCAGAAGCTGCAAACCATTCTGTATGATTGCTAAGACGCAAGGAATCAGGGAACCCTGGTATGGCCATCAAAACAAAGCAGTGGATCACTGTTGCATATGTTCATGGAGATCTACAGCTGGCAATCTGTAGTGAGGTAAACAAATCCAATATGCCAGGCTTGATTGCAGTGAAGGAGGAATAGCCTGTACATCTTTTGTGCTGATTTATCTGAGCCATTTTAAAATTTGAGCCTCTTTACCTTTTCCTATTCCTTGATTGCTCATCTGCACTACTGCTGTTGAGCTACGGTGCTCCAAAGGAGTGGACCAAACAGCCCATCCAGGGATATGGGACCATCCGACAGCTTCTATTTGATTTGAGGGGAAAACTGTGACCTAGGGAGCCTCATGCTATCCACGTGGGGTAAGGTCATGAAACCGTGTTAAGTGTCAAGATGGCTGTCAAAGCTTTTCTGTTGTAGTGTAGAAGAAAGAGGCAAAGCCCAATGATACAGGAGCAATGTGTTGTTTTATGCATGTTTTGTACATAGATGCACTTTTTACACACGAAACCTGGAAATGAACACTTTTATAATTTAGTTCTAGCTGCTGCAAGTTCCTTGCAGGCCTCAAGTAAGCAAACAGGTAACGCTAGCCAATTTCAGTTTTAAATGAATATTTCCAAAACCAAAAAAAGGGATTTTACAAAGGTATCCATCTTGAGTGGGGTCATCTCGTACTCACTTTCACTCTCTTAGTCCTACACTCACCATCTCTATGTCTGCCACAAATACATAAAGTCACTCATTCAGTTACCCATCTTCCTTCACAGCTGTCTGGCAGGTTGGCATTTCTTTATTTCTCCCATTTCCAACTGCCAGACGCCACTACTCACCCACACTTCACTCATTCTACTCCCACTTCCAAGTCTGTGCAGAAAGGGGGTTATTTTTAGAGTACCATTGATGGTTTAAGGATGTCCATATTGTGCCCTGGATTTTGAGTGAGGAAACAAGCTGTTTCTCTTTTTTTTGCCCCTTCACTTCCATTCATTTCCTTCTCTACATCCTCTCATTCCATCATAGTTACCCTCTCTACATAACACCCTCTAACAACACACTTTCTCTTTCTCTCGCCCTTTCTGTGACCAACTGATTGTCAACATAACACCACCAGTATTCTCTCACCTCTATCCTCACACCTACTCAGTTCTCTCTTTTTCTCATTCGTTTTCTCATCTTGGTTTGTACTCTTCCTAGCAGTGAGCATTTTTCTTCTTTCTCTACGTGTATTGTGGGGCTGTCATCTTTCAGACTTCTTAGCCACTCTGCTGTCTGTATGTTGACTGAACACGCTTTCTGTATTAATACTAGATACGTTTATCTACTGATTTTGTCAAGTTGCTGAGAATTTTAGCTAAAAATAAAAGCTAGCTATTTAAAACAAAATCTTTGGGAACAAGAATTTTGTTTAACATCAGATTTTAATGTGGCAGTGCTAACAGCACAAAGTTAACTGAATGACTTTTAACTGCATCTAAGTTTTTAGTACTGCTAAAGTCAAAGGTTTGTAATTGACATAGTTTCAAACATAAGCCTGACTCTGCATATGTCTCACACTCTGCTCTTCTCACACTTGTTTCACAGCTCAATTGTGCCCTCTATCATTGTGAAATGCAGCTACAGCAACCTGTCTGTTTTTTTTTTTTAAGCTGAAGCAAGACACAAACCAGAAGTATGTGTCTGTTTGGATTTCTTTCTTTTTTTTAATCCCCGATGTCAAATTTAGTAAATTTTCTGAACATGTTATCAATCGGTCACCTTCCTGAAGTGACACAAAAATCTATAAATCTGCCTTTTCTCAAAGATTACCTGACACACAATTTGGTCCCATACATGCTGCTGCTGGAAGGCCATCATAGTGCTGGCATGACCACCTACTGGCTTCTGTGCATCTTACCAGCTGTCTCAAATAGCCCTCACCATATGTTAACGCTTTGCTCCCCAGATACCCATGATGACAGCGTCGCTCTGTCTCTTTAAGCCCTGACATGGAATGCTGTGGTTTGCCTAGGCGTTTGGGGTAGTGCCCTCACCCACACATAAACACAACCCTGAAAGTAACTCTGACTCATTCTCGCGCCATCCCTTTTCATTCTTAGCTGCTTCCCCAGCCTTGTCTGCCAGTATGAGGATGCTTATTGTGCTGTGTTGCAGCCTGCGCCTTCATTCTGTCTCATACCTGTATTTAGAAGGACATGATCTGATTAGCACATTATCAATGCATAGCATATTTACATTGTTTCACGTGGCTATTTGTGTCATAGCTAAAAAAAGAGGAGACAGTTATTATCTTTGGCCTCAATGACCCCACAAGATCTGTTTTTTAAGCTTCAAACAGTCCAGAACAGGAATATCTTATCTCGCAGATGTCAGTATCTTTTTGTGGTAACACATTTATACATTGTGTTGTCTTTGGATAAGACACAGTTACAAGTAAACTGATATCAAACATAAATAAGATGTTATTAAGACAATAATAGCAATTGTTAATTACCTCACTTTACTCAAAAAGTTTCTTCTTTGCTGGATATATTATCTCCTGGTATGAGCAAGAGTGTACCAAAGTGCTCAATAAGCCACCACAACCTTGAGCCAGAGAGCCCCCAAGTGGTGAGAGCTAGCAGTACTTTGCCCCATGAATAGGATCAATAGGCAGGCTCCCTTTATTAGATCCAGATTTGACCGTCTGAAGCCACAGATGAATGATTTTTGTAGTCTGGTGAGCAGCCCGCATCGAGTTCAGCCTGTCAGACATGTCTAGGGGGACGTGGGGGAGGAAAGAGAGACTTGGGCCTCAAAGTAAGAGTATTGAGAATGCGGGACAGGGGTAAACCCTAAACCTGAGAGCTCTGCTCAGACTAGCAGCCTTCCAGGGAACAACACTTTTCTTATTGAGCCAGTGGGCCAGACCCAAATGAGAGGTGACAGCATATTCATTTCACTCAGTGTTTTTCTTTAAGGGTTTTTTAAAATGCTGCTGAATGATGAGTGGTCAGTGGATTTATAGTTCAGGGATGATTTAGGCTTTCTAAATGGCTCTGCTTTCCTCCTGCTTTGCTTTCCCTACTTTTTTCCGCAGAAGCAGTCATTTTCAGGGGCTTTATTTCAGCCTCAAGTTGTTCATGTTGGGATGACTCCCCCTTGGCAAGTGAGGCTGATTTAAAATGTAAAGTGAGCACCTTGGTTTCCCATGTCCTGTCTGAACTAGAGGCAGAGTGTGTCCACACCCTGCCTCTAGTTCAGTCTAGTTGAACTGACATAGGATAGGTGGTCTGGAAGACCCATGTATATGTGGTTTTAAATTCAGAGTTATTTGTGGTGTTGTGATTAGTAATTACATGGACAAGCTGTAGGTTTGCTGATCACAGACATCCTCACAAAGAGACACTGACCAAAGACACTCTTTCTTTGAATAAGTGCATACCAGAATATATCATAGGCAATGGCAAAATATGTTTTGTCCAAACACCACTCCCATGCTCTTGTCTCAGTATTTTTCCCAAAAGCAAAAATACCAAGACTGAACAGGTGGGGTCATATTGTGCTATAGTGCATATCAGTGCTTTTCTCTGGACCTGATGAAGGGAAACACATCAGGAGGCATTGGGAGGTCGTTAATTTATAGGGATGCTATTACCTTCATAAATGCTTGCCCCGTAAAATGACTGCCTTGCTTTAATTTAATACTTCCCCTCGCTAATTATCATTGCACACACAAGTGGGCTGCTGTGTGCACTGTGAGCAATTTTTAATGGACCTACAGTGCAGCTTTTGATAAGTTTCTTTGATTTTTCCCCTCTTTTCATTCCATATTCTACTGTTGGTTTAGTGTCTTGACTTGCAAATAGTTTCAAAAGCTAAAGGAAGCTTTAGCTTTGACATGGCTTCAGCTTGTCATATTCAAGAGTTCAGAGATGTCGCATTGGTTTTAACCTTTCTGAAAGAGCCTCATCTTTCATTTTTCTCAGTTTGGCATCTTTTAGCTGTAATGGTAAATGCCAAATGGACTGGTACTTCAGTGCACAGAAATGAAACATATAGTGAGGTGAAGTGACTTCCATTCTTTTGAATGTGTGCCCAGTACATATGTGCTGTTCCATGTCTGGGTCATAACTGCCTGGAAGCTTGCGTGAAAAGATTTGATGTTCTGCCCTGCCTTCCCTGGTGCCACACTGCCATTTTCTCTCTCCCCGAGGAGCTAAAAAGAAAAGTTTGGATTGGACCAATCTCCATCTTCAGATCATCTCTCAGTAGCCTCTTCAACTAAATAAATAACTCATTACAGTTCAGAGTAAGGACCTTCATTTACTCTGAGCGATGTAATCACAGATCTCTGTAGGTTGCCCGCATCATCTAGAAATAAAAGTGTTTCTTTTGGAATCCCAAGAGAAGGGGCTCTCGAATGTTAACATACCAGTGCGGAGAGACTAGCAGTTGACTGCACATGGCAAACTGTTGATGGCAGATTGCTTGGCATCATTGCGGAGTGGGATTGCATCTGCTTGTTTAAGCACACAATGAGATTCTCTTTGTAACAACATTAAAGTTTAGCTGTTAAATAATATCTATCTGCCAAGATTTCTGTGTGAACCACTAACAGGAGACATATTTTTTTCACAGCTACATTCCACATTTGATATCAGTCCCTGGGCAAAAAAAGAACCCAACAAAGCCAAGTGGTGGACTCTTTGACAGCGTTAATATACCACAATTCCTGTTTCCTGTTGTTCAAAATGCATGCACTGAAATTATCAGTTAATATGTGATGTTCATTTTAGCGAGAACTTCAGAATAAATGAAAAAACCCAACTTTCTTTTTTTTCCTTAAATTTTTCATCAGAGTGCATCTTTAAACTGTCTCTTTTGCCTCTCCTTCATTAAGACAACTGACTGCTTCTGTGTTAATTATATTTAATGAAATCAAATACTGTGCAATGTATACACACACATATTCTCTAGTTCTTTCTTTTGTGAAAATGTAATAGCTGCTGTTCAAATGTGTTAGAAAACGTCTTCTACTGTATCCTGAGGAAGGTAACAAAGCAGGCGCATGAATGCCATTTTTCAGTAAAAGGGATGCTGGGATTTCCGTCAATTGTTTCGTGCTGGGAACACTATTATCAGTGTTGTTGTTCTTAATCACTGCATTAGGAAACGGTGCAACAAACAGAAGGTCTAACCTGTGATGAAAGACGACCTTTTTACCAGATGACCCCAGCACTGTAAAGAGCCAGTGAAGGCACTCAGCAGGCCAAAATACAGTGTTTTTTTTGCACTGTTTTTGTACAACTTTCACAAAAAATAAAAAAAAAAACATTTGTTTTCCAGACTTGTATTTTATTATTAGTAGTAGTAGTGGTAAGTAGTAGTAATAGTGTTTATTTTATTTCCAGAAGCAGTCAGCTCACAAATTAGGGTATGGTGACATGGACAACATGCCATTTCTACTGGACACGTGTATAAATATGTTACATAGTATGAGAGACGTCTAAAAACGGCAACTGATTCTACATGTCACACTCATTTTAGCCATGTCTTGTATGGCTCTCACATGCAACAAGTTACAGCCGACTTCTCTGTTTCACTTTGGTTGCTCTGCGTGAAATAGCGACCTTGATGAGGCTATAAAATGCTATGGTTGGGCGGCTTTCCTCACCGTGAATTGCCCCCACACCCTTTGGAGGACTCTCGGTCGAAGGCGAGGGCAGCAAATGTGAAGGAAATGAAGTTAGTGAACTGAGTGGGGTCAAATGCAGGAAAAAGGGAACTCGTGTTGCTATTTTATTCCTGCGGGGACTGTCACCATGAGGACAGAAAGGAACGTGAAGGAAAATCCACATAGAAGCTCCTGATTGTAGAAATGAACGTAGGTATTAATACCTGGAGGGAATGAGGGCTTGTTATGCAGAGGAAAGGTGTAAAAATTGGAGTTTTTTTTTCATTTTTATTGATATTTATAAGTTTGATCACACCTGAACAAACTTTGTTTACAACTTCAAGTGAAAAAACCATACATTTACAGCTTGTTGAACACAGAAAAAAATATTTGTGGTTATTTTGAAGTTCTCTGTTAACATAGAGGGTTACCCACACGCACCATCCCTGCAGATTTTACAGTAATGTGTGGCCTGTTCATTCCAATAAATAGGAAAACTCCTCAAAATAACCTTTTTTGCGTTTTTATCCACACTTTCCTACAGCAAAAGACTTTATAAATCAGCTTTATGACGCGCTTTCTCTCTCTCTGCTTTTCCCTTATTTCATGGTTCAGTGGCCTCACACTGCCGGCAAGGGGAGGTTTTCTCTCTCTGCTCATTGGTCGCGGCTTTGCAATCTCTCTAACATCCCCATTCATACAGCCAGCGCTCCTTTTTTGCCCCCTTTCAAAATAACTCACTGTCATCATCTTTGGAAAACGGCTTTGCCTGGACGGGACTAATTATTTAAAATTGGAGGAGGAGTGATCAGCTGAAATCGGGGGGGAAAAAAGAGATCAAGCGAGTGACTCGATAGCGACAGGTGAGTGAGAAAAATTTAAAAAATAAGTGAGACGTGTTTGTGAAAGAGCTGCAAAGTCTGCAGTTTAGGTGAGAATGCAAGAGGACAGTAAATCATTTCTGCTGGTTTTATTGATGCCCAGTCACGTCGTAAAAGGATGCAGATCGCACCACGGTCGACTAGACATTTCGGAAAGACTCCAGCAGTGAAATGAAACTGCAGCTTCATCTTAATAGCTGTGTTAATGTCTCTGTCCTATTGCATCATACTTGTGTTAGTCAGGTTTGTTTTTTTTTTTTGCTTTTTTTTTTGTTTTGTTTTTTCCTTTTATTTAAAAAAGTTCTACAGAAAAAATATAACCTCGAGGTTTGTCAATTCACTTCTTCTCAGTCTAACTTTAGGGAAGGTATGAAAAAAAGTGGAATGCGTATTTGCTGAAAATCAGTTGGCTCTCGTTTGTGATGGATAACAGCAAGGTAAGATGCTTAAAATGTAACACTAGAGGGGTCCCGGCCCACGGGGCTGTCTCGGAGGAAGGTTCACGCCGTTATTCACCAGTCCTCCTCAGCCTAATTGGCTGCAGATGCGGTATCCTATGCTCTTTTTACCGCGTAGAAATTGGATGCATTTGGGGAACTTTATGAGGCGAGCTGTGCTGTTGCCTGAAGGAGACGAGAAAAAAAAACATAGGTCCCCTACAAGTATTTAAAACACTGCCACGTTCATATATAATGCACTCTTCCTTGCCTAATTTATCACAAGGCATGCAAAAAGAAACTTGAAATTGCGCTGTAAAAAGGAAAAATTGTATTCTTATCCACTCTCTGATCGCACTTTAGAAAGTGAATACTCTTTTTCTCTCTCTCTCTCTCTCTCTCTTGGTTTTCCTTGACAGGTGTTTTCTTAACAAAGACTCGTGATCTGCAGCCACCATTAATAATACAAAATTGCACAGCAGGAAAAAAAAATGTGATTGCATGCTTCCAATCATGACATATCACAGCATATGCTACTGAACGGCACGAAGATGTCCCACAGGCCTTGTTAAAAATGTTCAACTTTAATGGTGCGTCCTAAAGTCTATATGCATTTATTAGCTTTATCACGCAGTGCAGCAGCCATCTCTGATGCTGTATGCCATCGCCTTCCTAATAATTGCAGAGGGAGGGAAGGACTAAAAACACCGTCCTCTAAGTGCCCTTTCACCCTAGACTTTGTAAGCTGCACTTATTAAAGCGAAAAGTGTTTCAATATGTGGTAAGCTTTAGGGGGAAAACGTGAAGGGGGTTGGGATGGGGCCCTAGTTTTTTTTTTTTTTTTTTGCTGCCCAGCTCCTATTGGGCGACTTGAAGTAATTCATCCATGTTTGCAGGTCAGTGGTGTAATTTCCATCTATTGGTGTTTCTGAATGTAGGCTATGGACAGCGGTAATTAAAACCTACCCCTATCTAATACCACTCACTACTGCTGGAGGAAAAAAAGAGAGCTTTATGAATGAATCCAGGCATTATGTGTGGAGTTTGATGTACAGGGGGCCTTTTAAGCAAATTTGACTTTCTCTGTATTTTGGTGGAAGTGGTAACCCATGTGTGCCCTATTCGAAAGTTACCAAAACACGAGGAAACATGCGGTGCTTTGTGAGTGTTTACAGTGCAGTACGTAGGTCACGTCAGGTGTAATTCATGTTTTCATGATGAAAAAAAGCAAAAATAAAATGTTAAAAAAACGTGAAAGGCATCAGAAAGGCATAAAAATAATAATAAAGGTGAAAGAAATATTAATTATTGATAGTATCCCTTTCCTTTTCTCAGAGCCCATTGGACACTGAGCACCCTTGGGCCTGTCTGTCAAGTAGACATGTTTCAAACTGTCCCTGACACGTCGTCTTACGTCAAGGTAAGACACCACCGTCTCTTGGATCAGGTAATGTTGGAGGGACAAACTGGGGTCCTTTCACTGAAAACTAGATACATTTTATTTAGTAATTTACGTCCTGAATGTTAAAACACTTACCAAAGCAATATCTTTATTTGCATAGGAAACAAGTGGAATTGTCTGCTGGCAGGGCTTTTTGTGCTGATTTTATGTGGCTAGAATAATTTAAAAAATGCTCTTTATTTTTGCAGTATTAAAACCTGTGCCTTAACTTCAAGCCTATTGTATCTGAAAGCCACTGTGTTATTTTTGGACTTTTTTTTTTCTCTGTCTGGGAAAATGCCTCCATGTTTACACTGCTGAAATGTGCGTCTGCTGCGGTCATTGTGAGGTGCCAGGATCGATCGAAAATTTTCTTTCTTGCTTGCTTTCTTTTTGCTCCAAAAATACTGCAGTTATGGCTTTTAATATTTGACGTCATGACTCTCTCTCTCTCTCTCTCTCTCTCTCTCGGTGCCTAGAATGTAAATAAAGCAAACAGCTCACATCTGGTTTTCCCATAAACCTGCATCACGTCACAAATGGCTCAGCGTGGCTGCATGTCCGAGGCCCTGAAACTATTAAATGTTTCATTTCATCACAAAATGCGTGCATATGAATAGAAGACTTCAGCAAGTGTCAGTAAACCTGGGTGGCTGTGTGACGGTTGCTCACATCTGTCATAATAATCTGCAGAGGCTGATTGCTCGGATTGTGCCTCATTAAAATAAGCCATTGTGCAGAGGCAAGCTATGGTAATATCTTCATAATCGAGTTTTTTTTTTTTTTTTTCCAAGGGCGACTTGTTAATGTTTTGAAGACTCATTCCCCTTTGAATAAGGGCTCCTTTCATCCAGGCACAGCGTTTGTGCCACTCCTGAGAGACCCTACGTTTCGAGACTGAACAATTCCGGATTTGTTGTGAAAGAGTTGAATAGCAGGGAATGTTTAAGCATTTAAAAGAGTCTTTTTACCCCCCTTAAAAAGACGGGAGGTCAGTGAGGAAGGAAAGGTGATTAACTTTCAGTAACACTTACAGTGCTTGCATCATACAGCTTCTGAAATTGCAACCAGTTTATTTTATTTTATTTTTTTGCTCCAGTTCCAGTGTTTTAATATCACTTATTATAACCCTGCTTGGATTCAGGGTTAGCGTGTACTTTTTGCGTGCGAGAGCAGCACTCACTGGCTCACTCGCATTCAAAGAGATGTTGGTCTGAATGTGGCACGCCTCAATAGAAAATTTAAAAAGAAATATTCCCCATTCAAGCGAATCCACGGCCAAGCATTTGGTTTTGTTTGGTTAAGGCCAGGCGAGACTGGAACTCTCCAATAAAAATAAATCTCAAATTAATTATGGCCTAGAGCGAGGGGCCAGACAGTTCGTGCTTATATGTGCTGCAGACTCCACTTTCTGCCCTCAGTATTTTGACTCGGGCTGTCTTTTAGCCCCAGAGAAGGAATGATCTGAATACAAGTCTGCATTCTAATAAACAGCAACCTTAACAGGCTCACATGGACTGGGACTATTTCTTTGTTGAGACAGCACTCTGGGAGCCCTTACTGTATTTTTCTCACAACACTCAGTAGCCTGCCTTACTATTTGCCACTTCAAGAATAACCACAATGAGGCTTCCAGGTGCATGCCGCTGGGCAAAGAGTAAACAAGTGCTGTTTAAAAATCTAACTTCAAATTAGAACAAAGCAAATGCCAAAGAACAAAAATCCCCCTCTCTCTATATCACTCTTTTGACAGACTGTTTACCTTCTGACAAATAAAGTCAGTAATAGTCAATTGAACTCATTAAACACTGGAAATCAAATTTACATAAGCCCGATTTTAGCAGATGATCATATAAGCTTAAGAAGAAAGGATTGGTCTAACAATTGAAGGGCTGCTGAACATAAACTCACCATAGTGTCCGCCCACCTCTGGCTTGTTGCCCCAGCAGAGAGACAGAGGAGCTACTGGCTCGTGGTGTAAGAAGAAATGTCTGGCTGTCTAGTTCCAGCGTCAAGCCAGATGTTCTGTGGTTCGCTGTGTAAACCAACTTGCATTTGTTTATTGGCCTTCCAAAATGTTTGTTACCACAGTATTCATTATGATCTATGTAGATCCTGCCCCCCCAGCCTTCTTGATAAGGTTTAAGACCAGAGTGGCAGGTAGGTTGTGGCCTTGTGTCAGAGAGAGATGTTGTTAATTTAATTTTTTATTTATATCTTTTTAAACCATGGGTTTTGTGTCATTTGATAATGTTCCACAAATTTGCAGCCATATTTTCTAAAACTTTTCATCTACATGCATTAACTAAATTGATTCTGCCAGCTATAGGGATGATTGGTAAACTTTGATTTTTATTAATGGAAAGTGATATAAATCCAAAAAGATGCACATCACATACTGCAGGATGGAGTATTTTGAAAGACGTGTTTCTTTATTACTGATCATAAAACCCTGCCTGGTGAATCAACAGCTCGAGGTCACAGCTTAAGTGCTTCTTTAATTTGCCCTTTTATCACCAGTCTGCCAACAACAAAAAAATGAAAACCTCAGACACATAGGAATGCACAGGAATAACAGAAAACAAACCAGGCCAGTCACTGAAGAGTTAAACAAGGTGTCTCCCTTAATTACACGAGTCTGAACTGGCCTCAGGCAGGAGAAGCCTTGACCCTTAGCAGGATCCAGATGTGGTGGTCCCAAGGGTGGGGGCCCACAGCTCTACTAGACCCCCAAGCTGAGAGCAGACAGGCCGGCCCTGCTGCCAGTCGTTGCTGGCAGCAGAGCACAGTTTCTTTTTGGCCACTCCAGACCGCTCCCCGAAACCCAGCTCCACAAAACATATTCATGACCATTATCACCTTCAACACTATAAGAACAACTACTGCAGCAGGAGGGTGCATTCCGTTTTTCTTTCCTTTTATATGAATATACTCATTGCCACTGGAGATGCTTTTAATTGCAATTATGTGGTCTTGGAAGTGGATATTTTAACATTCCCTAAACGGTGTTATCTCTTTAGTTTGATGTCTATGTGTCTCATCTCTCCGAAACACTAAATGTAGTCATAAACTTGTGAAAATGAACCGTCCTTGCAGTATCGTCAGTCTGGTCACGTTCAGACCTGGCTGCACGGTCCACCATGAACCTTAAAATTGTGTTTAAATGAATGAGGAATTCCATGGGGTAGAGGAAGGGGAAAAATACCTATGTGGGGGGTGGGGATCTGGAGATTTCTTTTCTAGACTCGTGCAAGAGTGGCGTGTGGAGAAAATTAGAAACTTGCAAACAAAAAAATGATAAGATAAAAATAGCAGAAAGTTGCATTGCTATGCTAAGAATTAAAATACATTAAAGCTCTATTTCTTGGGATGCAGGCTGAACTCCATCCGCTCAGTCTTCTGCTGAGCAGCAGACGCACACGTGTAGCGCAGACCCTCAGATTAAGTGCGGTTGGAGCTAAATGCTTGGATTTTATTAATGGTGTCTCAGAAAAAAAAATCACAGAGGCTTCATAGGGAAAAAAAGAGTTTGCAACATTTCCTGCCATAGGTGTTCAGGTTGCTCTCCTGCTTTGATTTAGAGCTACATCAGGAGTAAGTTTGAGAGAAACATCTGTCTGCTTTCAAAGATAATGTTTGCTTAATGTATCACTTTCACCATAAAATATTAAATAAAAACGTGAATAGGCTGATTTACAGAGAGATGGAGGCATGGCCAGATGCAAGTCCCGAAGTGTAGGCGTGAACCAAAAGCGCCCTAAAACATGCAATCACATAACTTAGAGTGTCCGGCGACTGTTCACCTCTTTCCAGAAAACCTCAGTTAAATGTGTGTAGGAATAATTCATAAGTCAGAGAAGCAGTAAACCCTTCCTCACATTACTGGGAAAGCAAAAACACGCAACACTATTTTACTGCAGGCTACACAGCAATGGCTGTGCGCAACGCAGGCAGCCATCCTGTAAATATTTCCGAGCAGAAAAACATAACAGCGGAGCGAACACTCAATTGTTTTCCCTGCTTATCTCTCTGGGACAGTATCCTGCTTTTTTGAAGGCAGGGCTTTAGTGACACACAGCTTCCTTCTCAACCTTCTCAACACTGGTGACTTCACTTCCCAAATTTAGAGGAAAGAAAAAACTCAATCCGGTAAAAGTGTCTCTTTCTCTCCGCCACATACCGGGGACTGGAATTAATTCAGGAGCGTGTCATGTTTGGGGTATCGTCGGGGTCCGCTGAAATTTGCGCAAAATGGACGGAACTATTAAGGTAAGGGTGGAGAACGGGGTGTATGAGTTTGTGGGAGACTGCTTTTTTCGGAGTTGCGCCTCCTTTTTTTAAGCAATGGGTTGAAATGCCCCTCTGTGTCGGTCTGTGAGCTGGGACCTCCAATCTGGCAAAGATGAGCGGCTTTTTTCTGTCGGTCTAAAAGCGGTAACCCGATTTCCTTCTTTTCCCACTTTCTTTGAAAGTATCCTCGCTTTTTTTCTCCAATAATCTGCCTGGTTGTGAGGATACGCTCTGGTGTGGATTCGAGGCTAAATCAGAATCACGTTTTCTTTTTTTGGATTTTGGGGACCAAACGCACAATTACGCACGTCTGGAAAAACACAAAAGGAGTGGTTAATTTGTTTCCGACAGACCCATGTAGACTGTACTTTCCTACAGGCATAAGTAATACGTGAGTTCAACGATTTGGTTTAGTCTGGGCAGCGGGGATTGAGCAATAGCCATGACTGGATGTGCCGCTGGATAGATGTGTCGAGCTGCGCAACAGCGGTGTGGCACATCGCCCGGACCAGTCCGGAGACCGTAGGTTAAAAAACTGTGATGGCTTTATCTTTCTAATTTGAATCACCTTTGTCTCTGTATTTCTTTTGGTTGTTGTGACTGTTGTCCCTCTGCTGCCGGACAGCGAGTTTTTTGACGTGTAAGGAAAGCTGTCATTTGGTAACTTCACATAGTAACTGCACCGTTTGCAACACTTAAAACCGCAGACCTTCACAATGGTACCTTGGCTTGCTCCTTATGTAGTTACACAAGTATTTTGAAACGGTGTACTTGCTGGTGGCTGAGCGCTGCTCTACATTAACATTGGCTACCGCCCCCCAGCCCCCCCTCAACAGTCAGATTCCAGATGCATTATGGCTGCGGCCGCCAGATGTTGAATGGCAAGTCCCTATTAGTTCACCAAGCGGTGCGTTCAGTCTGTGTCCTTCGTTTAACAAGTGTAAGCTCAGAAGAATGCAGCATCTGCAGTCACTGTGATTGTTGCAGAAAACTAACCCGGCGTGTTTTCTTTTCAGAAATTTAAAGTAGCTGGTTTGTGGCGGCTGGGCGTGGTGTGAGTTTTGGAAGAGTGTAAACGTTGGCCAGACAAAAATGTCAGTCTGCATATAGATTTGAATCCCCGTCGCTCACAGGGCTGTGATTGCTTTTTGTTGCGCATGGGATCGAATCCCCTGCTGCAGGAGGACATGGATGCACCAGCCTGGATTTTTCCTAACAAAGCAAGGAGTTGTGACAATTAATGCGATCATGACTGGATCCTTTGGTGTAAATGAGTCGCTGCTAGTTGCATTCACGCTCGCTAAAGAAAGGAAGGACTCTCTAGCCATGAGAGTTTCCTGTTCTACACAATCTTTTCCTGACAGGTTTCCTCTTCCTCCTTAAACAAAAGATAGGAATGCCCCCCTGTGGGTGGCTCCTGCTAGATGGTTGTGTGTGTGAACAGATACACGTGTAGTCTGGATGTGGAGCTATTGCATACTGTATCCAGTCGGCTCCAGATCATGCGTCGTGACGCATTTGAGGAGAGACTTGGCTGATGTAAACAGACAGAGGTTGCTCCCAGCAGGTGTCACACTCACACAATGGTCATAAGGGTGCCTGCAGCTTCACAACTGAGCTATGATTTATTTAATGTTTTTCCCCCCCTTTTTGTCTGGGATACTGCAGAGAGTTCTAGTGAAAACGCAGAATGCAGATCATATTTATGTGTTTTTGGGGAGATGGGTTTAAATATTAAAATTGTATTTTTTTTCTTTCAGGAAATTTTGAAGATTTTATCTATTTTTGTTTTTTCGGGAGTAGTTCATCATTAGTGACACACATTCACAATTTATCTTAGGGCACTTTGATCCAGACAGCAAGTGTGCAACTTGCCTGTTGCTCTAACTGGTAGTATGCATATGTTCCTTTTTGATACTGGAAAGAAAGCATAGCTAAGTGGCACTGTTCTGTCATCCTTTCAGCTTCTTCTCTGAGAGGGGTGCTCATATTTTAAGAAAAGAAAGAAAAGAACACACTGCAATCTCGATGGGCACACACCACTTGTCAATCATGGCTCCAATTGTGCAGGCTGATATGTCAATGTAAATATAACGTGCAACAGTCATAATAGTTTAGAAAGCTCTTATCAGGCTGCAATGAGACATTCCCTCACTCTCTTGACACTTTATCATCCACAGACTAGCTGCTGTGCTCTGCTCAGATAATGTCTTTCTGCCAGTGTTCAGACTATGATGGATCCACTGATGAAATCGCTGGAAAATCTAATTCTGGCAGACGGTTAAATACTCTGAGGTTCAGCTTTCTTATCTACCCCTTAACCTGATGAGCAGTAGCTTACGAAATCCTTACAGTTTCTTCTGTGCTTGTCATATCCTGTAGACCTAACCTTTTTTAACTGTGTAAAGGACAACAATCATCATTTAAAAGCTTTGCTCGCTAATCCAAATCACTGACAGAAATCCTAAATTCCTGTCTATGAAACATCTGTAAAATTCCAGTTTTTGTGCCACACCCACTTGCTGTCAGTCTTTTTATCCATGTTTTTTTACCTCTAGTTGTGTAAACACGGAGATTTTTTTTCATTGCAGTAATAAGAAAAAACACTAAAGAAATGGATGGCAGTCATTATGAATGTATATGGTCTGGATTCCCAGCAATTAGTTAAAAAATCTAATGTTCTTAGTTAAAAGTTAGACTTACTTCAGACACACACACACACACACACACACACACACAGTTTCTATTCACTTAATGTACTATGAATATCATGATTTTGTTTATGTTTATAATTTAGAAAGCAACAATTGACATAACAGACACCAAGATTGTGTTATTCAGTGTGCCCTATTCAGCTCTGTGTCAGATTGGAGCTGATGAGAGAACCTTAATACTGCCTGTTGTCAATGTTGCATTTAAAATATGCGCATTCATATCATATTGGAGTATTTATGTTATGTATTGCACTTTCTTGCATATAGGGTGTATATATTTTTCTCTTTGTATTGTCTATCTGTCACATTTTAATTTTTCTATATTTAATGGAGCAATTTCCCCTGGGATTAACATTTGGATTCTGATGTAGTACTTATCCAGTTGCACTAATGAAAATGTCTACTGCAAAAAAACTATGCTGAAATAGGGACAAGGGAAAACTTTCCATTCACATGAAATGTCTTGCAGATGAATAGTATTGAAGTTATGAGAGATCTTCTGGATTTTGCTTTCATAAAAGCAACATTTTTGAGAATGCAATGGCAGCATGTTGGAAATATTGATCAATGAATATCAAGTAGCATTTTGTTTCCTTGAGGCAGATATCTGGCATGTTGGAATGAAATAATTCAGTCCTTGGGGATTAGACACGTCTCAGTCTAAGCTGTGCCATCAGATCCTATCAGATCCAGATGTGCATCAGACCCGGACCCAATCCTCAGAGGCATGTGACTGTAATGATTTCACTTCAAACTTTTGTTCTGTTGTTTTTTTCTCTCCATTTGTTTGTTTTATTCATTTTCACAAAGGTGAACATTAAAATTAAGACCAAGTTTAGCTCATCAAGTCATTGTTAACCAGTATACGTATTCTGAGCCAGCTAAAATTTTATGACTGGCACAGATCTGACTTGGTGACATTGCCTGTCTCTGTTCACTGTCAAACGCTAACCACTGTGACATCTGCATGTTAAAATGTGGCTCATCGGCTACATAATCCAGTCTTTACTTCCAAGACATTACATGAGCAGCATGTTGAAACAACGCAGTCAGTGTCTTGGCCAGCCCTGCATTTCTGCGTTTGTTTTCTTTAATAAACTTACATTGCTCCAGCTGAGCCAAAGCAGAGGGGTCATTGTAGTTGTGACCCAAACGCTTCTGTTGAGTCTTCAGTTGTGGAGGGAAGCCCAACACTCAGACGAGGCAGCCACACCAGGGCCTGACAGGGGATTTCAGGGGCAGTAAAATTACAAAGATAACGATAAGAGAAAATGATTACACCCCAGGAATCAGGGAAAATTAGATTAGGATACTGTTAATTTTTAGTTAGAAGCCATAATTTGTTTGTTTTATATGTCAACCACTGGTTCATCACTGTTAGCATTGACTAATTATTATTTTTAATAATAATGTTACTACACCAGGAGGCCCGTTGCATCTTATCTACATCTCCCTTATGCCACTGTAGGCATGTTTGAAGTCATCTTAACATCAACAGGAAGCTACAGTCACTACATGGGCTGTATACATAAACCACTGAGGATGCCAGACTGTGATATGACCCATAACTGCTCATAATTGTTGTAAACAAAAATACACAAGAGACTGAAAATCTGACATCACAAGTTTCTGGATAGTGTCAACTAAGAGACTTGAGCTGTATTTCTTCACATTGAAAAAAGTCAGATAAACAGATTGATACCACTCTGATATCTATGAGTTAAATATGGAGCTAGAGCTAGAAGATATTCAATATGGTGTAGCATTAGGAAGCTAGAAAGGCAGAGGACCCAACTAACATCCTTTTAGCTGTCTATCCAGTGACCTTTAAAGGTGCTTGTGGTTTTTTAAATATGCTTTTTAAACATAGTGTCATTAATCTTTTAACCTAAGTGTCATTAGATAAGTAAACATATTTCCAAAAATTTTGGTCATATTTGTAAAGCAAGAAAGAAATGCCAAGTATTTGCTTTTCTACCTCCAGGAGGCGCTATCAGTGGTGAGTGAAGACCAGTCCTTATTTGAGCCTCCATACGCTGCTGCTGCCCCTCTACCCAAAACAGATATGACTGCATCTGGCACACAGGATTACGGCCAGACCCACAAAATCAATCCCTTACCACCACAGCAGGAGTGGATCAACCAGCCAGTGCGGGTCAACGTCAAGAGAGAATATGAGCACATGAACGGATCCAGGTATGACAAGGCAACCATTTTCTGTGTCTTACATTATTTAGTATTAGGTGAGATGCCCGTGCAGTATGTCTAGTGAGGTCTTTATTAAATATAGAAACAGGCGATGAATTAAAGGGAAAAGGAACATAATGTGTTTTGGTAAGGTGTGGCTTTGGCATTCATTCTCTGAGGCTCTTGAACTCTGATGGCAAGAAGGAACACCATTAATCCCAAAATCACTTGTGTCATTTGTTCTTTGTTTAATTTTTTTGACAGTGGTGGAGATCATTGTCTAACATATAGGTCTAAAATACTCATTAGGTGTTCTACTGTGCTGAGATGGGGTGCTGTTTAAAAAAAAAACATGCCATATGATTACCATAACTTCCTCAAATCAATCCAGCAACTCCTTGGATTATGGCATTGTCATTCTACAAGAGATGACCCTCTTCGTGATAGAAATGTTTCAGCGTAGGTAAAACATAAACACTCAAAAAAACTTTGTATTTATTTGTGGTGACACTTCCTTCTAATAGGACCCAAACCATAACATATTGTGTTATAGAGATAACTGAGCAAACCAAATCTACTTACTCAGATGTTCAGATTTTTTTGTTTGCTTTGTATTTTTTTTTTAAAAATTGTCACCTGTTTGTAGAGTTCTGCTGCTGTTGTCACTCGTCATTCAGCAGTTCTTTTCTTTACCACAACTAACCTTCACTTTTGCTTCCAATCTTTGATATGCTTGGCTCAGAGAAGTGTAGAACTTGAATAATTCATGCCAAAGTCAATGGCTGAAAAGGAAACTCAACAACACCCAATTTATCTGCTGATAATATTTTTACAACTTACGCAGCGTATGTGTGTGTGCATGTGTGTGCCTGTGTGCATGCAGCAGGGAGTCTCCGGTGGACTGCAGTGTGGGTAAATGTAATAAACTGGTGGGGGGTAATGATACATCTCAGATGACCTATGGAAACTACATGGATGAGAAGAATGCTCCTCCCCCAAACATGACCACCAATGAGCGGAGAGTCATTGTACCTGCAGGTAAGGACTGGACTTTAATTCTGAAAAAAATCTAATCTGAGATATATGTATGTGTGTGTGTGTATATATATATATATATATATATATAGTAGTATAGTGTAGTATAGTCACTGTTTACTACTAGATTACAGACAAATTCACTCCCCTATTTTGGTATAATTTTGCTGATGCTGTAAATGTTTAATGAGTTCTGTTTTTACTTCTGGTGGAGTTGTTTGAATTTTTACGCCACCCACAAGGACACAGCCAGTTGAATGGAGGTGGCCATGTCTTTATGCTGGATCTTTCATTTCATCACTTGCTTAAAGACTTAAGTCTTTCAGTTGAAACCTATTGAAAAGTAGTTTCAGTGTGTTAATTGAGGTTGATGTTACGCATAAGCCAGAACACCAGACAATATGCCAAAAATGAACACATGTGAAGTATTTAATTAAAAATGAATGGAGACTTTGTAAATTTTCCATTTTAAAAGCTGTTCAAGTGTTAGTGCTTAGCTGATGCAAAAGGCCACTCATCTATTAACCTAAAAGGATCTCCATTTGGATGCCACTCCTTAACCACAAGTAGCAAGTTTGGGTTTTGGTTTCCAAATTGGCTGTGCAGTATGTCAGGCTTGGGTCAAGTTACACCTGCAGATAGTGAATTTCCTTTGTTACTATATGGAGCGATCTACAAAGTAGGGACTTCTATCATATATGACTTGCCAAAACATTAATTAGAGGCATCGCACTCTGGCAGACTCTACCTGTGTGTTTAATAAAGTAAAAGTAAAATTTACTATTCTGTCTAAACCACACACTGATACTAAACTCTGCCATTTGTTTGTTTATCACTCCTCCTTGCTTTAATTCAGTGGCATCTGAGACTTGCCCAGTTGTCTTACCTGATGTCTGCCCCCAGTCAAGAAATTTGCAGTTAGTAAACATGCTGTCCTCTCCTTCTGTCTTCCTGCAGATCCATCGCTGTGGTCCCAGGACCATGTCCGCCAGTGGTTAGAGTGGGCTATCAAGGAATACGGCCTGTTAGAAATTGACACGGCAATGTTTCAAAACACAGACGGCAAGGAGCTCTGCAAGATGAGCAAGGATGACTTTCTACGGCTCACCACCATGTACAATGCAGAAGTGCTTCTCTCTCATCTCAATTATCTCAGGGAAAGTAAGTGCACTTTGGTATTCAATTCACCAGTTACTGGAACAAATATTGAGCTCTAACAAAGACAAAATCAACTTTCAGAGGTACAAGTCTCTTCTTATATAATTAATTTTTTCCATTTTTGGCTGTCAAGCGTGAATGGAAAAAAAAGCAGTTTTTCCTTTACACTATGTTCATAGAACTAACAGTAAACTGAAAATAACTAATTTCTCTATAATAGGTAGCCCGTCATAAGCATAGCATTGAAACCAAGAGGGTTCCTTTTCCCTCTCCAGATAACCATCACCAACATCCCCCACTACACTTTGCAGTGTCTTATACCACATGGTCCACAGAAAGATGAAGCCCAGGTGCATTGCCTCAGGAATCACGCTAGGCCTCTATGTTCAGAGCAAAGAAAAGAAAGTTGATCTGCAATTTGCAATGGAGGCAACTAAATTTGAGCCTCTTACCTTTGAAGAATATCTCGCTGTAATCCTGCTTCATATGTTTCTGCGAGGAAACGAAGCCAATTTTCTGATGCGGTATGCAAATGATATTTTAATATAAGATGTAACATCTGGTGTGGCTATGGCTTGAATACACAGTGTAGTGTCTAGTTCACATACTAAATATGTCCACCGTTGCTTATGAAATTTAGCAAATAAGCGATGTGATTGATGCACAGGCAGGGAACAGTTTGTCCCATCTTTAAGAAGATTGGATATTTTGGACTTGTGAGAGTTGCCTGTGCTGTGGCTGCAGAATATCACAACAGCACATTGGGTGGAGTGACTGATGGCTCAACTAAATTTAACATTACTCTCAAAAAATTGCGATGGGCCTCACTGTGATGTAATGGGAACTGTATTTTGTGGGTGTCAACAGTTTTCTCTATGCACTGCATCTGGGCAGAGAGAGATGCTTGTCATGAGTATAACAGCCTCATTGTGCAGCGGTGCAGCGGGTGGATCTGTCTGACCGCCACTGGGCACACTCCGCAGAGCAGTTTTCATTATGGCCAGTGCCTGCGGGACTTAGCCACGGCTTAGGCGTGCTGCATCACGATTCTGCCCATTGCTGTCCTCTTTTTTTTTTTTTTTTTTCATATTTAGACATTGTGTGTTTTGGAGACAGAAAAGATGTCTTGGGAATCCTCTCCACTTGCCAGTTGAAATTGCTTTGGATCTATTCCCAACAATCAAAAATATGAACGCTCCCTTGCCTGAGCTGAGTAACCTGTTTTAGGGCATCTTGCTGAGACACAAGCAGCGTTAACTACTGATACTGTAACTGTTTTCACACATGCATTACAGCACTGAACATTTTCTCTTCATTACTCAAACGAGGTGCATTTCTGATGCAGATCAGACATTAAACAGTCATTAACCTGAAAGTGCTCTAGTACGAAGTCAGTGTGGTGTTGTGTTGCACTGTTTTCATTAGATTGGAGAACTGTACAAGTACTGTCCCATGAATTTTCTGCTAGCCAGTGGTTATACTGCATCCTGTCTCTGCTTCAGGCAGCACCATCGCCTGAAATCAGAGTAGCTCCAATTGTGAGAATGCATCTTGCACAGACCATCTCCTGCTGTGTGCAACATATGAAAACTCAGACAGTGTCATAATTCTCTCTTGTGCGCAGTTCAAGTGTGAAAACAGCTTGTGAGTAAAGGAAAAAGATTGAGGCTTTATGCAAACCCTGCAGGGCTGATGATTTAGAAATGAAAGGCTTTCTCTATTCTCCCCCCGCAGCACAAACAAACACAATCATAGACAAGGAGTAACCCCGTCCAGAAAAATCGACCTCTGTTTTCACTCATGAGAGCTGGAGCTGGTACTAGTTTCCAGAAGGCAGAAAAACAAAGAGAAAGGGGAAAGGCTCAAGCAAGCCCTGGAAGTATTAGTGATTACAGGTCATGTGATCCCATTCACTAAGACTATTTCCTTTATTACCCGCCATTCTTCACCAAAAAATGGATGGTCTGAGGGAATACTGCAATCATTTCATACACATCTGTGTGCACCATATGTGCGATTGTTTCTGTTTATTGAACCTCTGATTAACATTCCTCAGAGTCATTAGGCCTTGTATGTACACTTGGCAAAAGGGCATGGACACACTTCCCCACCCTACAGCCATACCATAACAAAACATTCCTGCCACGTCATGCGCAGAAATACTGTTCAGACACCCACAATGGTGCAACCGCTGGCACAACCTGAACATCTGTCTGGCTACCCAGCTGCTTACAGTAACAAGGGTAGTTGCCCGTGCATTATTTTGGCCTCATTGTTGGTCACTTATCCAGATTTTCATAAGTGATGGCCGCCCACACCCCAATGTGCTTTCAATTTGGGGTGCAATTTGAGAATTTGTTCAAATTAGTCTGTCAGGGAGGGACTGCTGACTGTTTGCTTTATCGCACCCATGTAGGTCGGTTTGATACCACATGTGCTGGAAAGGGAGCAGAGTAACAAACCTCAAACAAGGAGAGACTGTATCTTCTGACACATAGAGATGCGAGAGGAGAGAGGGAGAAAGACAGGGGAGAATTCAAAAATGAGAGGAGGGACTGAGAAGGGAATACAACAAGACAGAGAACTGAGAGCAATTCAAAGATGTGAAGAAACAAAAGAGTAGGAGTTGAATGAAGCAATATATCATTGACAGATAGATTTTACGGTAGTTATTTGAGGACAACAGCAGGAGCGTGTGAGCAAGAGAAACAATTATAGAAAGGGAGTGCGAAATTTTTAGAAAAAATTTAGGAGCTGAACTATTTTTTAGAAGTGTGTGGAAATGGTCCAAGATGGTCATGATTGAGTGCCATTGGAGAATAGCAATAGTTCTGTTTCCCAGCTGTCGCCATTGCTTGTGTGTCTGGATGGATTTACAGTGAGGGAGTCCAGAGAGAAAGAGAGAGAGAGAGAGAGAGAGAGAGAGAGAAACAGAGAGAGAGAGTGATAAGTCTGGGCTTCTGCACTGCTGCTGCTCGCTCAAGAGTGGGGGACATTCTCGAGCCCTCAATAGTTTATACAGACCATAAACATCTGGGCTCGCAGGCTGAGTAGGGAAAAAAGGAGGTCTGGAGAACTCTCCCTCTTTCTTTCCCTCTCTTACTCACTCTCTCTCTCCTCTTTCTCCCCTCACAACATTTTTATTGAGCTCTCCTTGCATTAGTTCTTTCTATTGGCAGATTATCACTGGTGCAGAGGGGCTCAACAGCCTGGCTCCTTGCCTTTTACCGTCTGCTGTTAGCCTCCATTACAGAGCTGTCTGTGGCTGCTCACTTGACTGCTGGGGTTCAGCCATTTAGCTTTGCAGGAATTTATGTATATATCACATTAGCATAAGTGGATGTGGATAATAAGCAGTTGCTATTCATGTAAACACTGAGATGAGCCCAGCTGTAATTGAAGCTAGATGTAGAAAATAATTGTACCGTGGCTGCAACCCAGCTGCCAGTTAAGAAAGCTGATGTAGGCCAGTTCTGCATACCGTGAATTATGGTCCTTTTTTAACATCAGTGCTAATAATTTTAAATGATTTTTCCTATAATACCTTGGGATGCATTGTTAAAGTTAGGGCAGGATTGGCATATGAACTATGGTTAAGGTATTATTAGGACCAAGAATAGTGACTGAACATTTCTGAGCCCTGCTCACCCCGCATTTTTCCTGTCAGATATGGGAGTGCTGGATTGAGATCTCTCTAACATTTTTTTAAAATGGATAATTTGATTTGCGCCCACTCCATCCAGCCAATGATCAGATCTGTGAAGGTGTGTGAGAAGTAGCGCTGAATTGATTCATAACTATTTCTGACCCTTTTAAAGACTGTAAATACCTTTAATGGGGGTCCTTCTGAAAGCGTTCACCATTACCCAACAAACACTTTAGTTTCTAATATTTAAAAGTCCATTACATGCAGCACTTTCTTTTTATGCATCATTTGGAGTGTTGGTAGGAGATGGGATGTAACCTTGGTGTCAAGTTCACACACTTTTACTTCTTTTCCATCAGCACGGTGCCTCTGTCTGTGCCTTATCTAGAACCAGTTAAGATGCTAGTGGCGTACCGCAAAATTCCCAGGCACAAATCTGGAACCACTGGCATTGCTTTCTTTACGGTGCTGCAAGAAGTTCAATCTATGCTCATCACAAAGTGTAGTGTCATGAAAATAGGGTTTTTTTTTTTTTTGTTATTGCTGCTTACGATGTCTTTTTGACAGTAGTTAAAATATTGCATGGGCTATTTCGGGGGCGGCAATGACAAATGCTTTTTTGTTGAAGACTCGGAAATCTCTCACATACAACATGAAAACATGGTTTTAAGCCAGGCAGTGGGTCCTTGGCGTTATCCTAAAGAACTAGATGGGATAGCTGGAGCCTATTTGCCCCCCTGTAGGTGGCAAGGTGCCTAAAACAGGGTGACTGAGACCCTGAGTTTGTTGACAAAGCTCAGACCGCATGTTTGAGGCAGTCGTATCATATAGCTGCAGAGAATAAACAGTACAGGGGGCCTGCTGGAAGTCCAACACAAAGCTGTACAGGCCCTGAAAATATCTATCAATATTATGGGCATGTCAAACAGGGCTTTAAAAAACCTAACAATCATAAGAAGGAGAGAAAAGAAAACTGTTTGTGGATGTTATGTAATCTTACAGACACTGAGCAGATGTGATTGGAAACGGAGAGAGAGTGAGGGTCTTAAAGCCTGAACACTGGCCAGTCCTCCCACTGCGCTGTCAGATTACCGGGACATGTTTGTTTTCTGAGAGAGGAAGAAGCCTTCCAAATAAATAGGCAGCACAGCCAAGACTCCCTCCACCAAACTGTCAGCTGTGGTGTCTCTGACTCTCTCACTCACTCACCCCTACGCTCTCACTCACTCTCTCCCATACAGCAGTCCTGAATTTCTCTGTGGGATGGTTTGAGGTTTTCTCAGCAATGCTGCCTGTTTGCCTGTCTGGGTCAGACCACATATGTGGCACACAGTAGGAAAAGGGTTAACAGCCCCTTCCTCCTTCCTCCATTTCCTGTCTGTTCCTCTTTCTCTTACACTTTCTCCCTCATTCCAAAGATGGTGCTTCGGAGGCTCTTTTGCCCCTGTGCGCTTACACTCTGTGTGTGGAATTATTTTTGTACGGGGAGCTGCGTTTGATTGCCATGCAGGGACCCTTCCTCACACAATGGCTCCCCTATTCGGAGGCCCCCATCTTTCTAAACTAGATCCAGGGCCTTGGGGGTGCCACTGAGTATAGGTGGACGTGGGAGGGGTGGGGTGTTTGGAGGTAAGAGTACATTTGTGGAGCACCCCACACTCCCCCACAGCCACCCCTTAAAAAAAACAGACCCCTAGTCTGCCACCATGGGGCCCAACCCCACCACCGGCAGCAGCCAAGCATGTTAGGCCAGGATCTTGCCTCAAATCTCAAAATCCCAAACTTGCTGAATTTTTTCTTTCCATTTGTACTCTAGCTGGTTTTTCAGATTGCGCCACACAAAAAAGTACCGTCTCTACTCAGCAACTTGCCGTTGCTGGCTCAGTGCTAAATCTTGTCTACACTCTCCATGTAGTAACTGCTCTTGTGTTTTCTCTGTGCATTTTTGGGTCTGTTTTTCCACTCACTGATTTATGCCTGGGGGCAGCTAAAATTAAGAGAGCATTTTGGTGCCGCCCAGGGTGCCTGTGTAAGTGGAGGAATGCAGTGCAGAGTTCTGCTCCATAAGGTGAAATGAACAGGCAGCCATACGAGGACTCTTACTCCCTGTCTTGCCTTATTCAGGGGTGGTGGTTGCAGTTACAATCATGATATACTACAGGTCTTTTCCCCCTAAAATTTAAAGAAAGAACTGTGGCTGGATTTGCTTCTTTGGAACTGTATTTATTGACCATTAATTGTCTTCCTTTTTTAGTTTAATTTAAATAAGAACTAAATTTATCAAATGAAAATGAAAATACTGCAGTAGTGTTTCATATTGATTGAGCAAATCCTTCTACTGCCACCTGCTGGCAGTGGAAACCCTTTGAGCTTTTGGGGTTTATTTGTCACACAGACCAAAAACTTTGTGACAAATTTACATTCAAATGCAAATTCACATCTGTTATTATTCTGCAGGATAATTTGCTCTAAACCAGACACTAAGAGTTGCACCAGTAATGCAGAACCTTACCAGACTTACAAGAATATGCTAATTAACATGCAAACTGCTATTTGTGTAAATGGTTGTGAGAGAGAGCTGTGTGTGTTATGTTTGTTGTGTTTTTTGTTTTTTCATTTGTTAAAGCACATGAGTGTCTTACTGTGCGCTCCTTTTTCTGATTGCAGGTAGCTCATCATTATCCTACAATGCACCATCTCACACAGACCCTTCCCCACGCCTGGCTGCCAAAGAGGGTAGGCAAATTTTCTACTTTCTTAAAACATTTTCTGAGCTTTATTCTAATATGTCTTGCTGTGCATATATTTGGTTCAGTTTAAAGGCTGGATATTAATGAAACAAGGTGAGAATATTATGACTAAAGAGAACAGGGGGCAATGTAAAATTAAAGTGTAACATGTCCAATTCTTGCCAGTACCTGCCACTGTCACACTTATGGATAAAACAGATATATGCACATGAGAACACACACCACTCAAAAACAAACAATTGCTGTCAGTGATTATTACTCACAAAGCTCTGGACAAGTGCACCTTTTGTGTTGAGTCAAGCTGCTATTGGTACTCAGGAGCGTTACCTGAATGCTGTGACTACACACGGCTCCGAGGGGAGTAACAGAACAGAGGCATGTTAACAGCAAAACAAAAGGGGAGTGCTGATGAGTTCTTTCCAAAGCAGCAGGGGGATAAAAAGACTGCAAATGCAGTGATTATGGGAAATAAGCTGTGTAAATGAGGCTGTTTACTGGAAAGACAGTCATCACAGACAGGTGTGGAAGCAACAATGTGCATGGTAAACATTGAAGAAAAGGCTGCTTCAGACTGGACTGGAGTGGAAAAAAATGTTTGTGATGAGTGAAATACTGGCAGAATTTATGATAAGTGGTTAGGAGAGATGAAAATATGCGCTGATGAAACTGGCATCGCCACTGCTTGTCTTTTTGGACACATTTTTCTTTATACAATCCCATCTCTTGTAGTTGAGCTGGATTATTTTGAATGAAAATAACTGTTTGATCTGTTTATGATACATAGGTTGCTAGCCAGTCAAATAATCAGACTTTGTATATTGAAAGCTTGAGCTGTAGGGGCCTCACAAAATTGCTTAATTTTACAATTTCACGTCCTACGGACAAGCAAAAACACAAATCAGTGTCTGAGTTGAGGTTCTTTAATTTGTTTTGAACACAAATTAGCTTACATTTTTAATGTAAGCTAATTTAATTTAATGCATTAATTAAATGCTGATTTTGATAAGTCTTTTTTCAATTATTTTATATGACATTTATGTTGATATGGACTTTCCCAAGATTTGTAGTGATTGTTGGTGGTTAAGGAGTGAACATATGACTGAAAAAAACACAGAGAAGAGCTTTGTCTTTGTGTTACCATGTGAGCTGCTTGGTGACTGCTATTCACAAGCATCTTAACTGACCAAAACTTAAATGATACAGTTAACTTACTGCATTAGCATTTGTAGTAGTAAACATATAGTAAAGTAAAAGAGCATCAGTCAAATAAGACCTCCTGCTGTGTTGCTAAGCTGAGTTTCTAAGAACAATGCCCAAAGCAGCTCAGGATGACTGTCCTTTTCCTCTTGATACCTTTTCACTCTACAAACACTGTTGTGCTGACACAACTCAGACAAGTGAAGGTTCCATATCTTTTAAAAAAAAACAATGAGAAAAAAAGCTACACATCCTTTACATAGGCTATATGGTGTCACCACCAGAGACGGGAGAAAAGACTGCAATAACAGTGATAGCCTTGCTCACAGGATGAGAGGCCCTATCAAGGCAGCAGCAGAGGAAATACTAGGTCTGATAAGTGTCAGAGAATGCCCTCTGCCTCTCTCTATCTGCCCCACTGGTGAGAGTTCCAGGCCATGTACTTGTTCTCGCCCAGCTTCATACTAATAGACCAATGGGCAGGCCAGATAAGATTCTGCTCGGTCACCCCCGACCCTGGTCTTCCTGGTTCTCAGCGCCAGGTATTTGGACTGGCAGAAATAGAGGGTCCCTCCCTTCAACAGCATTTCCCTTTCTCAAGAGGTGATTTCTATTATGGGCTCCTGTAACACTGACTCTGCCTCTAATTGTATCCTAAGATCCCAGCTTGGGTAAAGACTTGCATTTCAAACATGCTAACTTTTCAGAATTAAAGAAATACAGCACCAGTTTTAGACTGATGCTCAACCAATTTAAAACTACTAACCTTAAAATTATACAACTTATCCACGTTAAATACTCTGTTACAAAATGTTACTTTCACGCACAGGTTGTGACTCAACAATAAAAGGTGTGTTGTTTCGGGAGGAACCTTTATCAGCATTTGTTCAGATCAGCACTGCCAGATGTTCCAGTTCGTATTGCCTTTTGAGAACAGTCAAATACCATACGGTCTCTTTGGGGTAGAGTAAGCAGGAGCATACAGCGGGAGACAACCCTTAATCTGCCCCAGACTCTGTGGTGTAAAATGCAATGTTATGAATAAAAGAGAGCATATAAAACACGGAATGCAGAAGCTATGAAAGGGCTCGTGTGTGTGTGGATGTGTGTGTGGTTGTCTTAAAGTCTATGTCAACTTTTTGCCTGTGGATCGTCTTATAAGTGTGGGTTCCTGCATGTCTTAGTGGGGCATATATTACAGTATGCATTTGCATTTCTTTTGGGTGTGGATTGTGTTATTCATAAGTGCTAGAGTTCAAGGGAGTTGTTACTGATTATATCATACACTGTGTGGTTGTTACATGTAAACGGCTAACGTTCTGGTTGTGGACTACTTTTGCTGAGTTTTTTTTGTATCTTTCCTCCTTTCTAGTTTCTGTTGTATTAGTGCTGCCATGAAGTGTTGAAATGAGCCAAGGGCACTCGCGTTCTCCCTTGCTATTGAATAAGGAGAGATGATTCGCCTTTATGAATGCAGTTATCTTGCTGTCATGTCAAAGGCAAATTTGTTCAAATCATCGTAGACTTGTAGTTTTCAGTTGCTCCTTTTGCATTTTGATCAATACAGTGAAAGGTAAATTCCAGTCTTTGAACAGAGACACTTAAAGGTAACACTGTTACCTTTAAGTGTCTTTGTCCAGTCTTTGAACAAAGACACTTAAAGGTAACAGTGTTGCTAAGTTGTTCTAATTTTTTTCTTCAGATGGTTTTCTGTTCCAGTGCACCCACTGTCTCTTCACTGTGTCTAACTCCTGTACTTTGCCATCATTCTCCTCCTCTTATGGCTCCTTCCTCACACAGATGGCTTTTAAAGCACCTGTATTATGGGTATTAAAAAAGTTTACCCTGTCTGGGTCTCTCTCCTTGGCTCAGTCTCTGGGTTAAAAACAGTCCTCTGCTCAACTCTCTCCTTCTCTCATTCTCTACCTCACCCCCTCTGCTCAGTTGCTCTTGCTTTCTCTCCCAGTTTGTCTCTCTCTGTCTTTCTGCTTCATTCTGTGTGTCTCTCTGCCTCTCTCTCTCCCTGTCTGTCTAGCACTTGGTCCTTGTTTTGACTAACTGGTCCTGCAGTTGAAGTCTCCCAGGAGCATGCACCACACCCGAGACCAGAGTGGAAACTGGCTCAAGTCGCAGTCAGAGCGAGGCCTGGAAAAATGAAGGCAGGAGGGGGTGGGGTGGTGATGAGGCGGCTCTGTATGTGCACATTTGAGTCTGTGTTTGCGTGGTTAACTTCCAACGGGTACCCCCAACCACTGTGCATTGTGTGTCTGCAACTTTTCTGCATGTTCACTCCCACTTTTCTACCTTTCAATCCAATTAACATTAAAAATAAATCAGTGGGAATTAATTTTGAAAAGTTTAATTGGGCATGCTTTCTAAGAAAGTTCTTTTAGCTTTTTTGATAAAAGGGAAAATTGTTTTGGAGGTGCTACCAACCCCTTAATGGATCTTAAGACATCAAATGTCCACCAAGCATCTCCTCTCTTCCACACCAGACAGTAGCTGGGTTTGCAGCCATTGTTTTCTTTCCAAATTCCAAAGTTGTGTTTTGTCTGACTCAGTTTTCTTTTCATTATTTTTCTGTCCCGGTTTTCTTCTTCTCTTCTTACTCTTTTGTGCCTCTTTCATGCACTTACTCACTCCATCTTCCATCTTAATTTGTCTGCTTCTCAGTCTGTCTTTCTGTGATTTCTTCACTTTCTCTCTCATCTCTCTCATTCGTCTGTGTTTCTCCCCCACCATCTCCTGAAACCCCCTCTGCTAGTAGATGGAGGTAACCCCGTCGTGTTTTTTTCGGGGTGGTGGTGGAGGGACTGGCGGTGAGTAGAGGGGAAAAAAGGGCCAGTAAAACAAAGAGAGGTTGTCTGCAGGCAAAGCAGGCAGGAAACGCAAGTCTCTCAGGACTCTCCCCCAGTCACTGCTCCTTGGCTATCCTGCCAGCCCACACCAGATTGAACCTGACAGCCCCATTGAGCCACGACAGCCCGCTTGCTATTTATCCCTCCTCTCCCTCTTTTTGTTTTTCTATTACACTCTCTTTTGTTTTCTTCTTTTGATCACCTTCTAAAGTCTTTTTCATTGCAAGCTCATATTCTTTTTTTTTTCAGCTTCATACATCTGCTGTTATTCACCTAATTTCTCTATAGAGTCCCAGAGACCAGGAAGGACATTTCTTGTTTGCAGATAGTAATGAGTCCTTTGCTGAAGCATTTGAGGTTAAAAGTTGAAATGGTAGAACTTAGTGAAAAGAACAAGAGGTCCCTGAGCAGCAGGAAGTTTTCCCATTAGGGGATATTTTGCTAGTAAGGGAAGGAAAATCAGGCAACAAAACATCCTTTGAAAGTGGTGTGAGACACATTAATAGAGTTTGAAGTGAGATTTTTTTTAAAAATATATTTTTCAACAGTTAATTGAAAAAATAAATAAATAAAAATAAAACATACCAGTGGAACCTGGGGACCTTTATTTATTGCCTGAAGTGAGATTAGAATCTATAGTTAAATTTTGTTATCATTTGTTATACGGAAACCAAGATGTTATCATGTTATGATCCACTGGAGGGCAGTGCTGCATAGTGTGCCGAAATGGCTGGCCATGTACTGGAGCCATGTAATAAGGGTCAAGATAGCACCCAAAGCTCAAAGTGCTATTATCTTGAAATTGATCACCATGTATTTTCAAACACATTAAAGAATAAGCAAGGCATTTTTGAAGTGTGTCTGTGGGAAGTTTTGCCCATTCATCTAGTAAAGTATTTGTGAGGTCAGACAAGGATGTCAGATGAGAGGGCCTGGCTTGCAATTTTTGTTCTAGTTGATCCTAAAGGTGTTCTATAGGGCTGAGGTAGGCCAATTAAGTTCTTTCACAACAAATTCATCCAACCATGCCTTTGTGGGCCTTGCTTTGTGCACCAGGCCACAGTCACGCATAAAATTGTCCAAACTATCTTGGTAAGTATTAAGAGTTGCCTTCACTGGAGCTACGGGGCCCAGGCCACACGGTCGAGTCAGGCAGGTAAAGTTCTCCCGGCATTTGCTAAACCCATGCTCATCCATCAGACTGCCAGATAGAGAAACATAATTTGTCACTCCCCAGAACATATTTCCACTGCTCCAGAGTCCAGTGGTAGCGTGCTTTACACCACTCCATCTGATGTTTGGGACCTTGCCTGGTGATGTAAGGCTGGCATCCCATGCCATGAAGCTGTTGGTGCCATTTTTGTGCTGATATTAATGCCAGAGGAGGTTTGGATGCAGTTATTGAGAAAGGAGAGTGTTCGCGACTTTTACACAATATGCACCTCAGCTCTCAAAGACCCTGCTCTGTAACTTTGTGACCTTTCACTCCCTGACTGAGTTGCTGCTGTTCTTAAACTTTGCAATAATACAACTTACAGTCAATCTTGGAATCAGGGGGAAGAAATTTCACCATCGGATTTGCTGCAGCGGTGGCATCCTATTACAGTATCACACTTGAATACAGCGAGCTCTTTAGAATGACCCATTCATTCACATATGTTTGTAAAAGAAGCCTGCACGGTTACGTAATTGATTTTATACAGGTGTGGCCCAATACTTTTGACCATATAGCGTATGAAGCTTAGACGATTCATTAACAAGTCTTGAAACTTAATGTCACTCTTAAAGTTCTCATCACGGAGAATCTTCTACAAAAATGGAACTTGGAATTCCCAAGTTTAAGTTGCTGTTGAGATTTTGAAAGACTCACAACACCATAGCTTCTATGTCTGACAGAAGTTAGAGGTACTCGAGTGGACTTTCAGGTTATTTATTTCCACATCAGTCTGGTTTATGTAGAACTACTTAGTGAATGTATGTATTTCTATTTACCTATCTCACTTTTTTGTGTTATTATTAAGTGTTTTCTGTACACATTGTGAATAAATTCATTCCTAGTGTGTAACGTTATCAGTTCCACCACTTTAACTAGCATAGTTCTTTAAAAAAAACAAACAAAAAAACCCAGCACAGTGTTATTTTACCACTGAGACTCCTGGTGGTAAATTTAGAGCCCTTATCAATACAACAACTGATTCATTAAACAAGGAATTCCAGCTTCCTTGTTTGATTGTCAGCCAGCACTGATGAGAAATGGAATTGACCTTCTAACTGCTTGCTGCTTCCAACAATATCCTTTGTCATCACCGCCACACTGCCTTTATCTGTTGCCCTGTGGGAGCAACATTGCTGACAAAAAAAAAGTTTGCAGATCACAATTACACTGTGAATAGCATATCTAACTACAGTGCTCATCATATTTTCCCTGTGTTCTGACAATTGTTTGAGCTTTTTTAGCCCTGTAATAATAATACAAACCATCAAGGGTGCTGGCCAGGTGCACTCTGAGTATACAGGGGTGTTCACAGCCAGAGGAACCATACAGCTGCTGTTTTATCTGCTTGTGTCAGAGTGATTGATTGTTACTGGAAGCTGTCCAGCTTCACACTCAGTCAGGTTTGAACCACAGACACAAACAGCAGGTAGAACCCCTGGAAGCTGGGCCAGTTTGGCTGTTTGTCAAGGTTTTATGAAAGCCGCATGTGTGGGTAGAGGGGATGATAGTGGATATCATGTGCATGTATTGTCTTTGTGTGTGTCTTTGTTGTACGTTAATTTGCATCAGTCCCCTTTCATTTGTGGTTGGGGTGTTGCAAGCTGCTTAACCAACTGTATTCTCTGTCAAAGATTGTGCCATCTACATTTTAACCACCGCAGCAAGCCAAACAAAACCACATTACCATGTCCAGATATCCTGTGAAGAACGTTTTAACAATGTTTTGATGGATTTATTAATGTCCTAACTGTTGGCCTCCTTTATTGTTAGGATTGGCTCACATACAGTCAGATGAGATAATACAAGCACTGGGAAATTTTATAATTGTAGTTTGGCTACATATGCAGATTTTTCAGTGCATCCACTAGTATGTTGTGAATTGTACTTACACTGACAGAAAAAAGTAACCATAAACTGTTTTGTAACAGCACTTTGTCTCTCCTTCTTTCTTTGTTAGACCCTTCATATGATGCTGTACGGCGGACAGGGTGGTCCAACAACATGCATAGTGGCAAAGGTGAGGACACAAAAATATCATAGATCTATTTTACAGTTTACACTGAATAATACTAGTGAGTACGAGTGGTAGTGTCTTACATGGCTGCGGTGATTTGACATTTCCACCAACGTGGTGAACCAAACAATTTGTTATATGGTAGAAGTTAAAATCACCAAATAATTTGCAAATACCATTCAATGTAAGTCTGCAGCACACTAGGGGCAGTTCCAACATCCACAGTGTCTAGACGTGTGGGCCGGGCTCCTAAAGATTACACAGGCAAAAGAAGCCAGCCCAACCACTAGCTACTGCCTTATTTACTTTGGACCATTGCTGAAATGTTTTTAAGATGTGTAGCTTGGTTATCTGCAGCCACTCCACTTTTTATGTATCTCTCTTTCGCTCTTGTCCTCTACTTTTTGCACTTCTCTCTGCAGGCTCACCAGTGGTTACTCAGAATGTGACCAAGTCCACTGAGCAGCCCAGAGCTCAACCAGGTACTGGCTTGCTCGATGTCTTTCTTGACCTACTTAGTATTTATTAGCATAGATATCAGCTTCTCTTTGTACTAGCTGTTTTGACAGAGTTTGTTTTTCTTTCTTTTAATAGTCAAGACAGTGAAGCATAATAATTACTTAGTGTTTATTATAGAATTGTATTATCTATTCTAAGACCCTGATATTTTTGCTTGTTGGCCTGATTGATTCTACAAAAGCTTCTTTTTGCTCAATTTAATAATTCAGTCTAAGTAAGCATTTGCTCACTTCTGCACAACAAGTGTAGCTGTTTCTTCTGCTCATTTCATTATTTAGAGGGTGGGCAAAGCATGATTAAGCAGATTTTACTATGATGATTTGCTATGTCAGTGTTTTGCTTATTTAGTTTTGTTTACTTGTTGTAAAATGTGATATTGTGATAAAAAGTGCAATAATAATCTGTGCAGTTATTATAAAATAAATCATATATGATTGTTTTTCAGTCATATATGTTGTTATAGCATGAGCCACATATTGTTTAATCACCACAAAAATTATTATGTGAACTTACAAAGCTCTCCTTTGACCCACAGATCCTTATCAGATTCTGGGTCCCACCAGTAGTCGCCTGGCCAACCCAGGTAAGTTTCTTATCATAGTCAGTTCTTTATAATTCATCAGCCATAAACACACAGGTTCTCAAAGAGCCGTGAAGTTTAATGTAATGTATCTAAATGTGCTTGTAGTTGGATGAGAAAGCATCTGTGCCTGAACAAGGTTTATATTTGTGTCCTCCATCAGGTTCAGGTCAGATCCAACTGTGGCAGTTCCTCCTGGAGCTCTTGTCTGACAGCGCCAACGCAGGCTGCATCACTTGGGAGGGCACAAATGGCGAGTTCAAGATGACAGATCCAGATGAAGTGGCGCGGCGCTGGGGCGAGCGCAAGAGCAAGCCCAACATGAACTACGATAAGCTGAGCCGTGCACTGCGCTACTACTATGACAAAAATATCATGACCAAGGTGCACGGCAAACGCTATGCCTATAAGTTCGACTTCCATGGCATCGCTCAGGCGCTCCAACCGCACCCGACCGAGTCCTCTATGTATAAATACCCCTCGGACCTAGCCTATGTACCTTCCTACCATGCCCACCAGCAGAAGGTCAACTTTGTATCTCCGCACCCTCCATCTATGCCAGTCACTTCCTCCAATTTCTTTGGACCCACTGCTCAGTACTGGAGCTCGCCCACTGCAGGCATCTACCCCAACCCAAATGTTCCTCGCCATCCTAACACGCATGTGCCATCCCACCTGGGCAGTTATTATTAAAACCACCTTTTCTGACCATTTCACTGCCCTTGAACCTCTCCTATCATATAACATTTGCTGACCTGCATTCTCAGTGTTGCCAAACCAATGAAGACTGAACTGACAGAGGTATTTTGTCCTCTCAATAAATTTGATCCTATATGAAGGATGGTTAAATTGAAGGAGGTTTTTGTATGATTACATAAATAACTGGATGCTATGGTCCAAAAATGGAATACTACTTACCTTTAAATGACTCACAGCTGTTTGTTGATGTTTTACGGAAATGCATGTCTTTCACATGCTATTTCTGCCCTCCTGAAAGATGCACCTACAGTGGATGCTAGTAGGTGTTCAAAAACCTTCCTAAACCAAAGCCAGAAGACAGGAGATGAATCCAAGTCTGTCTGCCTCCTTGTCCCTTTACAGTGCCAGACATGGGCCTATTACTTATGGGTCTCAATAAACATCCTTCTCAGTACATTATGTACCTTGTTCTTTCAAGCATCTGCCTTTTCCATTCATCTAAAGCCTTGTCAGGGTTTCTTATTCCCACTACATCTAGCCTTCTGTTTTGACTGCCTCTGTTTTTTTCTGCATCTTTATATGTGTGTGTGTGGAGAGTCTTCTGGAATTCGCTGGACAAGGGGCTCTCATTGAGATGGACTTTTCTCAGCACTGAATAAAATTTGGCAACTGGAATATGCCATTCAATATGCCATTTATTTATCCTCCAAACTGGAAGGCTAGAGAAGAGTTGAATGCAGTAGAGGGAAGCGCTGTATGTTTAGCTGATTTGGGTCAATTCAGTTGCTTAAAATGTTTTCTGTGTGTTGCATGTGGAGTTCGAGATAGGCTAAGTGTTGACTCAATTGTGCTGGGAAAGCTGAGTCAAGATATAATTGCAGTAATTTGCAACAATAATTCAATCTAGGTCAGATGTTTTCAATGGACCACACATTAGGCTATTAAATGTTTGCCATATTGTTGCGTTTCAGCCGTGCCTTTTCCAGATGTTTTGTTGCTCAACCATGTCAATATTAATGTGAATGTCTTCTGGTTTGTGAACTTTTTTAAAAGGGATACCCTTTAGCAAAATCAAAATTTGTCAGAAGTATTCATTTAAAAAAATTATTGAATGGAGAAATTAATTCCTTCACACTTGAGATCACGCACATAGAACATGAAGGTGCCTTTTTGCAGATCTGGTTATACTGATGTGTAGATGTTATCAACTGTCATTTGGTGGATATTTATTTTCTAACCAAGTTGCCTTAAATATTCTTCTATTTTTAATATGTGCTGTCCTGAGAATCAAAGCCCTAACCCTCAAGAGAGTTAGTGCTATGCTTTAACTGCTGATTTTTTACCATATTTTGTCTGTAAATGAAAGATGAAACAGCCCTTCTTCTTAAAATGCACGCAATGAATTATTCCGCCAACAATCTGACAATTTTTGATTTTGAAGTCGACTCTGACAGTAAAGGCTGCCGTGGTGTCTCTTTACTCTTTGTAGGCCAGTCACGACCACATAGGTCAGCACAGAGATATGGCTAAGCAGTAAGTCATGTTAATAGACAGTTAAGTTGCATTTTTACCAGGGCTGGATCCTAGTTTGAGAGCAGCATGTGTATTTGAATGTTAGTGTCTCACTGATCTTAAAGCCCAGCAAAATGCACACGAATCTCAAGTCAGGATTTCATTATCATAATGTAAAAGCAGACATATCCATCTTCAGGTGTTCAAAGCTGTTAATATCGGAAGTTTTCCTTTAGTGTAACTGAAAACGGACACTTGAAAATAAATTACTTGGGACTTCGTAGTTTATCAAAGAACAAATCCAATAAAGTATGACGAGATGAAGCAAAGAAATCCTCAGATTCGCAAGCGCTGTGCGTTTGTCAGACCTATTTTTTATTATTTTATAAGCATCAGTCAACTAGGCATTAAAGCAACTTACTGTATAAATTATGCAGAGATATTTTCATATGTGACACAGTATAAAAGTCAAGAGAATTAATACGAGTTGACCTCGGTCAAAAATGCAAAACTTTTAAGTCCATTTCTGCTAAGTAGTTTGTTAAGCCTTTTAAGCGTTTTTATATCTGTACATTTGGGCAATACATTTTACCATTTTTGTTTACCTGTTATTGTTATTATTTCTTAATTTGGTTATAAAATCCCAAGTGCCATTAAGTGTAAAAGATATTTTCTTGTATTCCTAAAACCACAAATGCCTGCTTGATTCATAACCCAACGGCCAGGGATTTCTTTACTATATATATGCAATATGTGAGTGATGGCTTGGTCACACTGTCAATCACTTTTCATGCCAAATTACAGATTTTCAGGTATTTTATGCAAAATAATACCAACAGTATTAATATCCACAAGCAATTACTTTTGAAGATTTATAGCATTGAAAGAACAAATTGAAAGGGAACAAGTAATTTGTAGCATAAAGAAATTATTGTAATGTACCCTTACTGTTCATGTTTCACAAGCATTAACGATGAAAAGGGATCTGTGCTACTTCATATATGCAATGTATTTTGGATATCAAATATATATATAGTGTATATTTTACAATTAACCAGTGTATTATTGTTATTATTGTCATTCCTGCAATGTATGAAGTAATACCTTTTGAAAAAGGGCTTTTGTATAGGAAAATGTGACAAAATAAATGTTTTTACCTCTCCAGTAATGCTCTGATGCCTGCTTGTGATTTTGAAGAATGTTAGGACTGAGAAAAACAAGGAAAAAAAAATCCAGATAGTGCAGTAGCACAATCTTGACAGTATCTTGCGTATTTGCACAATGCTTGTCTCTGTTGTATTAGAGCTGAAAATGAAACCCTCTGAAGTCTTTGACAACTGTTTACACACATTTTCAAAGTCTATTATTCCTTAGACCCTTTGTTCATGTAACACAACAGTAATATGTTATATTTGTTTATTATGGTGAAATATCTTTGCGTATACACACTCACTGGCCACTTCATTAAGTGCACCTGTTCAGCTTCTCAATAACTCAAATATGTAATGAATGGCCTGAAAAAGAGAAAAGATGCAGTGAGCGGCAGTTGTCTGGATGAAAATGCCTTATTGATGACAGAGGTGAGAGGAGAATAGTCAGATTGCTTTGAGTTGATGGGAGGGCAACAGTAACTGAAGTAACCACTCATTACAAACAAGGTGTGCAGAAGAGCATTTCTGAATGCACATGTTGAACCTTGAAGCAGATGGGCTACAGCAACGGAAGGCCACACCAGGTGCATGGGAAACCGGAGAACGCAAAACTGCTACAATTTGCATGGGCTCACCAAAATTGGACAATAGAAAACTGGAAAAACATTGTCTGGTCTGATGAGTCTCGATGTTCCATCATGCCTTGTATCAACAGCTCAGGCTTCTGCTGGTGGTGGTGTAAAGGTGTGGGGGAGATTTTCTTTGCACACTTTTGGCCCCTTAGTACCAGCTGAGCATTGCTTAAATGCCACAGCCTAACTGAGTGTTGTTGCTGACCACGTCCATTCATGACCACAGAGTGTTGCCATCTTCTGATGGCTGCTTCAAGCAGGATACCACACTATGCCACAAAGCTCAAACCATCTCAAACTGGCTTCTTGAGCATGACGATGAGTTCACTGCACTCAAGTAGCCTACACAATCACCAGATTTCATTCCAATAAAGCATCTTTGGGATGTGGTGGAAAAGGAGCTTCACATCATGGATGTAAAGCCAATAAATCTGCAGCAACTCTGTGATGTTTTCACGTCAACATGGATCAAAATCTCTGAGGAATGTTTCCAGAGCCTTGTTGAATCTATGAGATGAAAAATTAAGGCAGTTCTGAAGGGAAAACGTTGTCCAACCCAATACTTGCAAGGTGTATCTAATAAAGGTCAGCTCAGTATTAGACTTGTGTGTCTCTTAAATGATGGTGTATGCATGATGTCTGTGCTAAACTGCAGTTACAGATTGAATGTAGAACCATACTGACTAAAACAGCATTACATAAATAATAATAATAATTCAAGATCTTTACACAGCCTTTTTTAGATATATGAATGTTTTTTGCTGTAGCAACATCAAGTGCATACACAAGCTCATCTGCAGTGGATTAGAGAGGAAGTGGGAGGTCTGCCTTAATGAAATAAAGTTTTATACTAGCATACTGTATGTTGTGTCGTGCTATCCCTCCAAATAGAGAACTTTGGTTTCATGTTCAGTACGTGCAGGCTAAATAATGGCTAGTAAGCTTTCAGCTGTCAACTCCCAAACGCTTACACTAGTTTATGTTTTTCTTCCTGTTTGCTGTCATAGCTGTACTTTGTGTACAGCTGAAAAGCCACAATAGAGGTTGGCACCTGGCATTGTGTTGCTTTGACCTTTTTGATCACAAGTTCTTGTATAACGCTTTGATTCTTTCAGATGGACAGTAGAAATAGTAAAACAACAGAAACACTGAATAATGAGTGCAAGAAAAAAATAATCTTTATTAACATATTTGCCCCTGAGACTGAATTAAAAATGACTTTACAAACAGTGTTTCATACTGTAGTCAGCCAGCTTCATGCAGTCAGATTCATTTATTTATTTAGTTTCGTGAGAACTTTGTTCTTTCACAATGGCTTCACTCAAGGAAAAGAAACACACGCACGCGCGCGCGCGCACACACACACACACACACACACACACAAAACTACATCACCCAGTGTTTGAAAAGATTGGTGCCGAAGCCAAACCCTTTGCTAGTACCTCAGTACATGAGTAGTTAAGCATACTTTAATGGTTCAAGTCCAGGTACACAACAGGTTGGTTTACATTAACCTAAGGCAGTATAACTTATTAAACAATCAAGCAACCACTTCATTTATTTATTTTTTCACAAAAGACACTATTATGGGCCTCAACATTGGTTCTTCAAGTAACTGGACTTATACACAGATTATTACAGGTGCTTTTCCCCATCTTGTCCATGCTCTACAAGCCTGATGCAAGGTCACTGGTTAAAAAAACCTATTTTCATTTAAGGCATGACCATACCTTGTATGAGTCACTGAGAAAACATTTTGTTCTTGCATTGAAGCTTCATCCTCTATCATGACCTGGCCTCTCTTTTGAAAACAGGTTTTCAGTCAGCAGACAGTGGCAGGCTTGGTTTTATATACAAACAGTTCACAATGACCCTCCTGACCCGATGATGGCTTTTTTTTTTTTAAATCTGTGTTTGACACAAAAAATGGCAAATGAGTGGATTTCTTTAGTTCATATTTAAATGTTACAAAATGTGCTGGCAGCATTAGGTAATCTACTTGCATGTATCACCTGTTTGTCCTTAACCATTCAGTTTAACATTAAGAGGTGCAAACCTCTTCCAGTCTCAGTTTTAGTCTTGTACACTTAGATTTTGGTGGCATTTAGGGAATCACTTCTACAACCTCAAAGCCCTGGTTGTCATGTCCGTCTCTCGAGTAGTGATGATGACCCTTAATGTTGTGGAAACAGTAGGAGCAGTGTGCAGTGGCCACTGGCGTCACTTTAGAGAAGTTGGAGAAATCAACTCTGTACTTGCCCTCCTTGCTTCTTGAGATGATGGGCAAGAAGTTGTATCCCCACATGATCTCCTGAGGAATAAAGGAGGTCCGCACTTGGCAGGCAGAACTTGTGGACTCTGCTGTGCCATCTAGGAAGACAACCAGCTCAAATTCTTGCTTGTAAAGAGTGTCCACTGCCATCTCGAAGAAGGGGCTGCTCTTGTCAATTATGTGATAGAGAGTGAGAGGACATACAAAGAACAGGTTGTCCTTCCCAGCATCCACCATAAAATCAATGTTCACCTGATCCATGATTATTGTCTCCCCATCTGGTGTGTTTGTCGTTCGCAAGAGCTTACCATAGATCTGGCTTCCAATCATCAGGGTCTTGCGCAGGTTGGCCACTCTGATTGACAGGCAAAGAAAACCGTTTTTGGGGCTAATGACAGCCATTGAACTAAATGTGATGGTTTTAGCCCTCTTCTTAGGTAAAGAGATTTTGGACAGGATAACTCCACACATGAAGCAGTTGATAATTGCTCCAATGAGTGACTGGATGATGAGAAGGGCGACAGCACCTGGGCAGAGAGGTGTGACCGCTCGCCCACCATACCCAATAGTGGTCTGGGTTTCAAGGGAGTAGAGGAATGCTGTGGTGAGTCCTTCAACATTGGAAACACATGGCATGTGATCTGAAGAGGGGTTTTGCCATGTCAGATCTCCATTAGTGCGGGCAATCCAGTACCACAATAGGCCAAAAATGAACCAGCTAAGGGTGAATGAGGCTATGAAAAAGAAGAGGACAAAACGCCACCGGATTTCCACAAAGGTGGTCCAGAAGTCAGCCAGGAATGCAAAGTGTTTGCTGTATTTGATGTTTCCATATTCAATATTACAGCGGCCATCTTTGGTGACTAGTCTGGTCCTGTGATGACGTCTCTCATCCAGGTAGTCCTGGATTCTTTTTCTGATGGATCCACACATTTTTTACGAGCCAACAACCTAAAAACACAATAAAATAATAAATTATTTAATATAGATATGCACAGCATGTACAGTGCCGTGCTAAAATATTCATGCCCCGTTGAACTTTTCCACATTTTGTCACATTACAACCGTAAACATCAGTGTATTTTATTGGTATTTACGTGATAGACCAAAACAAAGTAAGACAAATTTTTTTACAAATCAGAATCTGAAAAATGTGGCATGCATATGTATTCAGCCCCCTTTACTCAGATACCCCTAAAAAATCCACCTGTGTATAATTTACTCTCAATATAAATACAACTTTTCTGTGACGGCCTCAGAGGCTGGTTAGAGAACATTATTGAACAAACAGCATCATGAAGCCCAAGAAACACAGCCGGAAGGTCAGACATACAGTTGTGATACGTGTACTAGAATGGTCCAGACCCAAAATCAACTGAAACTGTGGCAAGACTTGGAAATTGCTGTTCATAGACGCTCTGCATACAGTCTGAATGAGCCTGAGCTACATTGCAAAGAAGAATGAGCAAAAATTTCACTCTCTAGATGTGCAAAGCTGGTAGAGACATACCCCAAAAGACTCACAGTTGTAACTGCAGGGAGAGCTGATTCTACAAAGTATTGACTCAGAGGGGCTGAATACATACGCATACCACCACTTTCCAGATTATTATTCATAAACCATGAGTCATTTCCTTCCACTTCACAATTATGCATTACTTCGTGTTGGTCTATCACATAAAATTCAAATAAAACACATTTATTTTTGTGGTTGTAATGTGATAAATTGTGGAGAAATTCAACAGCTTGTGAATACTTTTGCAATGTACTGTAAATACATAACAGAAAATCACTGGGCAGTTGAGATCGCAATGAGCAACTAAGAACAGCAACAGTTAATGACAAAAATAAGTAGGGCTTTACACTACTTATAATAAAGAACAATAAAAATCTGCTTGTTGGTTGTTGGCATGTCCAAACAGATCAGCCTATACACCTACAGATCCACCTCACTTGGTTTCCAAAAAAATGACAAAAAGTAATTTTTATGAGTAATTTCAATTCCATAATCAATTAAAAACCTTCAGTAATAATAATAATAATAATAATAATAATAATAATAATAATACTGCATGGTAGGTGCCTAGATGAAAACAAAAGCGTGAAGGTTTCAATGTATGATTATATTGCTCTAAATATGCAACAATATTTTGCACTTAAAATGGAATTCAGTATTGAATGGCACATTTTATATTCCCAGTTAGGACATGTCCTACTTCTGTATACATTGATGCTCCCCTTTTCCTGTATCAAATATTTCACTCTTCTCCCCATGGCAATATAGCATCTCACTGTGAACTCCCTATGTACAGTCTCACATGTTCCAAGCTTCCCTGTCCCACAGTATATTTAATCATCACTGAAAGCCTGTAATCCTGGGTGAATGCAGCACTGCATTTGAGACCTGACATTAATGAGAAACAAAGTTTCCACTGAAGCGTAACACATAAGTGCTCCAAATAAACCAAGTAATTTGGGAACTTTGGTCCTACGCAAGTGTCTAAACACAAGGATCATCTTTGTTTGCTGAGTTTCAATGTAGCATAACTTAACGTGACATTAAAATAATTTGAGCAAACCTGGCCAGAAGGGCAGCAGCTCACAGAAATAACAACCTCTGTCTTTATTCAAGCTTTTAGTTCTCTCATAAGTCTGGTGCTTGATGGATGGTAACTGGCAGTATTGGCTGTAGAGAGGTTCCCAAATAAGTATGGCCTCTGTTCTTGCCAAGTCATGCAAACAGCCATTTGGATCATGCCGTGCTTGTTACCAAGTGTGAAGTAGGACAAAAAAGTCAGTGCAGCGAGTTTATGTTTTTGTTTGCAGCCCTCAAAGCTCACATCATGTCATTTTGCCAAAAGAAATCTGATAATCACCCTGTGTTTGCTTGTTGGCAAGCTTTAATCCTTTTGGAAGTAGACATAGTCATTTCACACCTAATCATTACGTCAGCATGTTTTTGTGCTGTAACAAGATATGTGCTGAAATAATTTCAAGTTATTTAGGCCTTTTAATAGCATGTATAGTCAGTTAACCAAAATTACTGCCTTGTATTAGAAAACAGCTAGACTGAAAATGACAAGTAGGCAGAGACTCTTGAGGTGTACTCACATAGCTGCTTTTAAATTCACACTAACATTTTTTAACTGTTGTGTTTTAACTGAGCAATTATTGCTGCGATTAAAATGCTAAAATACACTGACTCTGCATTTTACACATTTTTACTCTTTTCTTTTTCTCAAAGCTTGACATGTAAAATTCTAAACTGGTATCTTTAGAATGTTTTCACCCACTCCGTCTAGTATATGAAATACTGCAGCAGAAAAAAGAAATTACTAGTAGTTAATTAGTAGTTAAGCAAATTTCCTTAATTGCAGAAGTAATGTGGAGATGAAAATGGCTATTTTTAAAATAAAAGACTGTTCTTAAAATAAAACTCACCCCAGGTGAAATGTTCAAATCCAAAAAGCAGATGACTGTTAGTCTTCTCTTGTCTGTCTTTCTCGCTCACAGCTGATTGAGACAGTTTAGGTGTGTCCTGTTCTTATGAACACTGACCTATGCCAGGCACCTCTGCCTGTTTATATTGTCCTATCTCAATGTGCTGGAATCACCCAGGTGATGTTTACGCCCACAGACACATCAAGTGCCCCCCCCAAGACACCCAAGCATGCAAACACGCACACACGCATGCAAACATAAACAGACACACACACTTGCCAGCTTCAGACAAGCTGTGTTTACCCCACAAATGCCTCGCACCAAGGGCCAAGCTGATCTGTGTGGTTCCCTCGCATTAGAAAAATTAGCCAAATGATTGTTGACACCACACAATGCTTTTTGTTTTCCGGATCTTGATGACGAACAGACTGTGTGGCATTATTTACTGTAAACACGTGTATAGACAAACAATTTTATTGACACTGTTTGGGGGTGGGTGGGTATTTCACACTGTGAAGATGTGAGAAGCAAAGATATTTTCATATGAAGAAAGGCAAACCATTATCAGTTTTGTTTTGCATTATCAAAAGTGAAGAACATGTTAGGGGTATAGTGTTGTCTCTTTGCACTTAAAAAGAACCAGCAAGTGCTTACTTTTTGACAACTAGAGAAAGCAACATTTTAGTGGCCTCATGGACTATAGTAATGTGCAAAACTAATACCGATTTTTTTAAATAATGTGGATATAAAAAGTACATGCAATTCATTCCCATCAATATTGCAATTGCTGAATCGGCATAACCTGGTTGTTCCATTTGTTTTGACTGCTGTGTTAATATTTTTCAGTTTCACCACCTTAGTGTATTGTGTTTCTTCGTGCTCATTTAAAAAAAAACTAAAAACCATCAAGCTCTTATTCAAACAAGAGAGAGGCATTGATACATTTCTATCTCCATTCGTTTATTCACATTTATTCACATTTATTTATTTATTCTTAATTTCATGAAATAATGGGGGTTAATAGCACCAGTGTGCATTACAAATGAAACAACACAGTCCAAATTTGTAGAACAAACGGTATAGTTTATATTTGTGAAAACATGTCAGACATTTAGTAATGCAATGGACAGCTTGTCCCATAACCCCCATCCCCACCCAGGACCCAGCAACCCAACCCCACTTATCAACTCCCCACTGAGGACTGACGTTGCAAAGACTGAATTGGTTTCTTTTTTAAAACACCAAGTTGCTCAATTGAGTCTTTCTTAACCCGGAGGATTCCGGACCCGTTGGCACACAGATCAATATTTTGGAGATGATGGCTGTGTGTATGTATGTGTGGGAGGGAGGGTGGCGGGATGCTGATGCCAGCCATTTTGCTGGGTCATCAAGTCCCTGTGCATTCATATTCCATATCCATCATTCTGAGAGTAAAAATGGCAAAGTGCTAAATGCCAAGTATGAAGATAAGCTGGTCAAGTGCTTTTCTCTTGTGATATTACAAATAAAAGCAGCAGATCTTTTCTTGGGATTTTTCTGTGAACTTAACTGACCTTTTGTCAGGGTGAATTTTTGCACAACCATGTTTTTTTAGAAATTTCTAAGATGTTGAAATGTATGTAAAGTACAATCAGGTTTGATGCTTTGTACAGGGGGTGCAGGGTAAAACCTTTGACTTCATTTGTGTGTTTTGTTTTCTGTGATGTGACTGTTTGGGTAGCGTGGGTGATGAAGAGTGCACATTTGGCATTTGGATCTTTTCTGTGGACACGTTTAGGAGTTAAAATGAACAGTTTTTTAGTTTTTTACTGATTAATTTATTGATTTATATAGTAACATGAAGTAACTGTACCCCTATGACAGCATCATACTTTAGAAAATGCTTAGTTCTTATACTCAGTAGGTCTTACTAATCCTAAACAGGAAATGCATGCAAAATGGGTCTTATAGCTAATATATGGTATCACATGACACATCCACAGGGATCTCATAGCCTGTGTAGTTTTATCCTACACTTGATATTCTCAGGTCACATATGTTCTTGTCTGCCTGTCATGCACCCACCATTCAAAAGAGCCTGAATTTAGTATCCACACGGCCCGAACAATTAACTCAATAAAGGGAAAAAAAAAATACAAAACCCCTTTTTAAAAGCTTAACATCACTTCTTTCATTCACACATTTCTCACCCTGCCACCCCACATGCCTTTGACTGCAGTCAAAGGCATGAGAGGAATGAGGACAAATTAAATTTTGTACAATGTAAAATGACACCTTGTGCCAAAATCCACATGAGAATGCTGAACTATTGTTCCACTCAAGAGATTATAGGTTTCCTCATTGCTGGATACCCTGCAGCTGTTATATCACATTCAGTGCATTTTCAAAGTTCTTTATCCTTCTTTTATGACTACTTAATTGCTTTTGGCATGTCAAAGATTGATGTTATACAAAATTAAATGAAGGATTCCTGTGTAACCAAGGCTTTTTTTGTGCTGTGGAACAGTTATAGCAGCACTTCCCTGGATATCAAAATATAGTACCGCTAGAGGAGAAGGTGTCTCTAAACCAGCATATTGTAATACATGTTTATTTGAATGTCTAGTAGATAAAAGGTACCAGAAATTGCATAACTAATTTGCCAGCAGGAATGTATGAACACAACATGACAGTACTTCCCTACATTTTTTTTTTACATGTAACCATTAGAGGAAGGGGAGGTTGATCTGAAGCGTGGATGCCAACACTATTTGATAAATAAAAATCCCTGATGTCAGTCAGCTCTAAGCAGGACACATCAATCCTGAGAAATATCCAAGATTTCCTTTTAGCCTTGGTGTAAACTGAACATTTCATAAGTGTTGCATAAGATAAACAGCAAAGTTCTGTAAATACAGTTTTAGCTGTTTGATTTGAGGTTTTGATTTCATGGAAGGAAGCAAGATGAAAATCTATTAGAATAGTTTTGCCAGTGGCCACCTATTACATCAGCCACTACGTGTACTGTAGCACCAACAGAAACAGACAGGTACTGAAATGCAATTCCAAGCAGAGACTAAACAGCACAAATTTGTTTTATTACAGCTTTCAGAACAGCAACCATTTCCAAAATATCTCAAATTTCATATATGATGTACTATATTCTGAGGCCATAGTATAAAAGTTATAAGAATTTATCTGCTTGCAGTTGCACCAGCTGAGCTTCTTTACAGAACAGCAGTTAAGACAATTATTGCCTGCTATACCCACTTACCTCCACACAGTGTCACTGTGTCCAGCTACTGTGTCAGGATCATTCACCTTCTCTGCACTGTCAAAAAGGTAAAACGGCAACAGAGCGTTTAGAATTTTGACAAAAATGGACACAGAGGACTCTACATAACAAAGATTGATCTCGCAATAATAATACAACCTTCTTGGATACTTCTTGCAGCACACAGAAATATGAGGGGCAAAATATAGTTTTAATACTTAGAAATGTTATTGTGAAATATAATCCTTTAGAGCCAGTCTTTGCTATTGTCAATTTTTTTTAAAAATTCCAGCCAGTAAGAAGTAGATGATTCATGTCAGTCTTGCCTGATAGAAATTAAAATAGAAATATTATGATATTTATTTCTAATAGATTTATTCACTCAAGCGCAATATGGTGTTTTAGACTTCATATTCACATCATTTATAATTGCCCAAAGTTGTATGAATTTGCTAAAGTTGAGTTTCCTTTTGTAAAAATATTTTTAAGCAACATAGAATGGTTACTGATCCTCATTTTTTCTCTCTATAATGATGTGCTGGACCAGCCAGTATGGTGAGAATTTTGAGTATAAATTTATCTAAGTGTAAGCTTTATCAGTGCAGACTGTTTAATAATTTACACATGTTCCACTCCAAACATACCATTCCTCTCCATGCATTCACCAGTTTTCCATAGTATTAAATTACATCCTACAGGTCAGCTCTTTGTGTAATGCAAACTGGATAAAAACATCAGTATCTTAGGTATGACCAGTTATATCAGTAATGTAAGAAAGAAGGTGCACCTGCTTTCAGTTCTAAGGTTTTGCACATCAGGATGTATTAAAAATAATCTGGTTGTTGCAAGATTCTAAAATGATTTAACTGCAACATCAGATGAACAACAACATGCAGCAGATTCTGCTGTGTCATGATTTATACAATAATAATGAAAACAAAATGCAGAAGGCAAGTCTGAAAAACTAAGTACAGCCCATGATTCAATAACTTACAGAGCCACCGAAAGCAATAACTTGACAAAATTCTGTATTATATTTTATCTTATATTTACTATTTTACTGTCTTAACTTTTAATGTTTATGGGACAGTTGAACTTTTTACATATAGGTTTGTGCATTTTATACAGTTTCATTTTCTTATTTTTTAATATCCACATATATTTATTAATGAAGCACCTGGAACCCAAGCAATTTCCCCCTGGGATTAATTAAAGATTCTGATTCTGATACACAGAGGAGTTAATAGTTGACTCAATAACTGCAAGGTACCCAGGTCTCCTGGCTGCAAAACGAGGTCAAATCATTACCCTCCACTACTCTGCTTGACAGCTGATATGACTTGTTTGGTTTTCAGCAACATTGTTCCAGAAAGCTTGCGGTTTGTTAAGATGCAACTTTGCAAACCTAACCCTTGTTGTCATTCTTTTTATTGAGAAGAGGCTTTCTCTTGGTAACCCTTCCAAACAATCCATATTTGTTGAGTCTTTTTCTAATTAACTGTTATGAACGTGAAGACTAAGGCCTGTACAGTCTGAGATGTAGCACTTGAGGGTTTTTTTTTTTTTGCAATTTCTCTACAGTCTGATCTTGGGATGAAATTGCTGGAACATCCACTTCTAGGAAGACTGTGTCAACTCTCAGAATGTTTTCCACTTGTGAATAATCTTTCTCACTGTGGAATGATGGACTTCATATTGTTTGGAATAACCCTTTCCAGACTAGTGGTCAGCAACAATTGCTTCTCTAAGATCATTGCTGATGCCTTCCCTTCTTGGCACTGTGTTGATGTCACACCCACGAAATGTACGGTCGCATTTTATGCTTTATTTTGTGCTGCTTCATTGATTTTGTGTTTGTTTTTTTTGTGTGGAGAGCATCATAACACAGCTTAGGTGTGAACTAATATTAATAAACATGGAAATGCTCCAGACCAGTAAAACTGCCAGGACTTCTGTTTTTATAGAGGTGGTCACACTGGCTAATGATCATTTAATTAAGTGCATTTGATTAGTAGCACCTGGCTGCTACTTATGCTCTTATCTCCCATGGAAGCAGTGAGAGTCTGCTTAGCTTTACACACAGTGCTTCTGCATCTTGGCCCAGTTTTTGCTGAATATGTTATGTGTTGTTGTTCATATTGGGTTGTATTTATCTAATCTTAAGACCAGCCAAAGACCAGATTATTTTTCATTATTTTCATCCATCCATTTTCTTCTGCTTAAAAGCTTAGAATTGAAAGAGGGTGTATTTTCTTTTTCACACAACTTTGTAGGGTGTACTTTATACACCTCAGACTAACTTTAAGCTTCAAAATTAAGAATTTCTGCTAAACTATTCAGTGCTTAAATGTTTCACTCTCTCTGTTATGCCCTTCTAGTGGTCTGATTTTTATGGCTGGCCTCTGATTTTCAGTGATTTTCAAAGAAGCAAATTTTTCTTGCTTCTTTGTGCTCTGGGCTGATAGTAACAATGCAGTTCATCGCTGTGCCATAAGCTCTGACAAGAGGATCAATCAGAGCTAATGAAGCCTAGGAGAAGGTGGGAGAAGAGTAAGAGGAATGGAGCTGAAGGGGGAGTTGGTGGGAAAGTGACAAAGGAGGTGGTGTAGGGAGGAGTGTGCCAAGCATCCAGTGAGAGGATTAAGAAAAATGCCACTTCTTTCCACCTCGCTATATGCAAATAAGAATTCATTCCAGTGTCCTTACCATTACTTCACCTGATAACCATGGACTGATACACACCATCTGCTGTGGTCTGCTGAGGAAGGGTATTCCTGCTTTGGCATTTTGCTGACAGATGATCCCATCATTCCACCTCAAAGGAATGGGCACCTCTCTGTTCTACGTCATATATTTCCTTTTTGCACTCTCTACTGTTTGTAAAGATTTAAGCCATAGTTTACACAGTGCATGCAACGCTCATATATTTTTCATTCTGTAGGAAGGATATCAAGAACAGCAAATCCCCACGTTGAAAAGAAGAGATACCACTCAGTTTATTTCATATGGAAATGTATGTACAGATGAGTATTAAATCAGACTTAGAGCATACATAACACTTCACAATATTTTTATAATGCTTCTTTATCCTGCAGTTCACCTTAGTGGGTTAATACCATTCATTTCATGCTTCTAATGGATCATCTATTAAAGGAATAACAAAGACCCTATTATGTTGTGTACCCCTTAAGCATTATGCAAATGGTTCTACAATATACACAGGTTTCCTCCAAGCACTTGTAATAACAAAATGTGTCAGGAAGCTTTATTAATGTATGATGTGTGATTAAGGTGAGATGTGTACAGTCCACTGAATGGATTTCTCCACAGCATGAACGGGAGAGGTAATAAGGTGGAAGGGGTTCAGCTTTGATCAATAGCGGTGTAACCTCAGGAGGGGAAATAATTAAACATCCCCCAGATCTCAACAACTTGGAGCTGCATGGGGCTGTTGCACACATAGGATCCATGCAGCTGTTGCCGAAGGACCTGAATTATTACAATTAAGATCACCAGCATTTCATTATCACTGCTGAGATTAGCACTGCTACCTCGGGAGCCACTGTGAGCACAGTCCAGAACTCATATCCCTCAGCTAAATCCCAAGCCCCTCATTATTGCAGCTTCACTCCTTGATGTTCCATAATCCATTGCCATTGGTTCCCCAGTTGGTAAAGACTGCAAAAAGACGAAGTATATCCCAGGGAGGTTGGTTACATGCAAGAACAAAAAGAAGGCCTGCAGAGTCATAAATCTCCTTTCAAACTCAATGCAGGATGCACATGAAGAGGCTTTCTGGTAATAGCTGCTTCTTTTGCTCCTCCCCTACTTATCATCATCTTATCTTTCTCTCCCTTTGCTTTCATGCCCATTACTCCTCCTCTGTTAAGAGCAATCTACATTCAATTTTCTCTTTGTCATGCTAGTAACATCTCAGCGTCTATCTTCCATGTGTCCACCTATAGTCTGCTGTATGTCCTGTTCTGTACACATACTTCCCAGCTGAACAAAAAATTGAAATAGGATAAGCAAATGACCACACATGAATCTGAATTGACTATACATTGATCATTCCCCCATGAGCACACTGATGGCTCATGGCTGATGTGATCACAATGTGGCTGAGGTCATACTAGTTTCAATATATGTATCATTTACATGCTAGGGACTGCAGTTGCAGTAAAGGAACTTCTAAATTGAAATTCTGGGTCAAATGGTCCTTTTCACCCTTTTAACACATCCATCACTTTTGTCTTGTATGTCTTTGTTCTGCTCTTCCCCTTCTGCCCTTTTTTGTCTTGCTCTGTGTATGTTTTATATGAAGCCTCCTTTGCCTCCTCTTTATATCTCTTTCAGCGCCTTAGGGTGTTTCTTCAACTGCAGTTTTAGAACAATTGATTGTACTACGCTTCTCTACACCATTGCTCTTTTCCAGTCAGCAGCCCCAACACACACTCTCTTTTCACTTTGCCTACCTCTCACTGTACTTGACTTTTCTGAGCATATTTCTCTCTGCCTTTGCAGCAGATGAAAAGGAGCCATGTGGTAGCTGTATATGCACTCGCACTCACACGTACATACACACATGCACTGATGCCGATGCTCTGTGCAAATAGGCATAAACATGCTCACTATTATAATGGACAAATCCTGAGAGACACAAAGTGCAATCTCTGTGTGGAAGTGAGAAGACAGGAATATTCAAGAGAAAACACACACATATTAACATCCTTCACATCGATTCTCGCATCCACTCTACCTCTCTCTCTCTCTCTCTCTCTCTCTATCTCCCCTCTTTCCCTCACACACATGCACAGACAGAGCCCCCTCTCACACAGGAGTAGATTGAGAGTGGTGAAGAGCAGAAGGAGCTGGGTGGCAGGAGGGAGGCAGGAGGGCTGTTGTTTATTGAACAAAGCCAGGAAAGGAGTGTGCAGTCCTGGAGCGAAGAGCCTCTGTGAAATGCCTCGAAGGGAGCCTGCCAGCTACTCCTGCAGAGACCTGAAGGTAAGCCTCATGCACCGCCGATGGAGAAAAAAAAGCAGAGGAAGAGACAGAGAGAGGAAGGCAAAAGAGGAGAGGGGAGGTTTTAAAAGCCGCTGATGCATGATACGACCGTGGCACCACGTCCAAGCTGTCTCCTCTCAGTTTGACTGTGAATGGCATTGTATGACTGCATTATTTGTTTCACTGCAGGGTAAGAAATCCCCAGTGAAAGTGTGCATTACTTAAAGAAAGATCCAAAACTATAAGACTCAGATATCTGCAAACACAATGACAAACAGCAAGAGAAGATATAAGGTAATTCAAGAACAAGAGGGCAGGAAACGGAAAGTATTGATGGAAAAAGAATCTGGAATACCCTCCTACTTCAGCAAGAACCTTTATCGCCACATCTTGCCACCTTCATCTTATGTCACTGCAGTGATACATAGATCATCATCATGCATCTCCTTGCTCTCATTGCAGGGGGCAGGGTAATCAAAAAGGCAATGAATATCTCTGACGCAAGCAGAGAAAAAGCCTGTCAACACTCCTGCTGTTTGCGCCTACTCAGGCGCCGTGCTGTAGTTCTCTCACTACAATGCAGGAGTTTTACAAGCGCAGCAGCAGCAGCAGCAAACCTAAAGTGAATGTACATCTGTGTGTTACTGTAAGTGTGAGTGTGTGTTTGTGGAGGTGGAGGTCTTGTACCATCAATACACAGTGCAGCATTTTTTAGCTCCACAATTTTTTTTATTTATTTATTTTTTAACATTCAATAAAAGTGGGGGGAAAGGCAAAGGATACAAGGTTTTTATAGCTGCTGGGAGTGTTTTCATGAATATTGTAGCCTGGATAAAAAGCATTAAGAGAAAATCATTTCTATTGATTTCCTTGAACCACTCTCTCTGGCCTGAGGATTACTGCTTCTTGCTTTAATGTCTTACGTACCCCACTTTTTTCTCCCATTGCACAGTGGACTCTTCAGGAAAAAAAAACACTTGGAGAGTTGTTGCTTTAAAACTTTAATGGTATTGCAGTAAGGTTAAAAGCCACTGCTCTCAAAAGCGCTTGCCCGTCCTGGTATTGTCTCATTAAGGAATATCAAGAAGACGGTGTCAGGGCAATGTGCAGACTCAATCATCACGTTTTAATGTGGAGGAATACTAAAGTAGAAACAATCTATGGTCTAATTATTAACCACTTTTTATATGTCACACTTCTTAAAACTCAACCCCAGATAACGGAAAGCCCAGAGGGATGTCTAAATGCTAGCTTTGCAACAAAACCTGCTTATTTGCCACACTTTAAGTAACTTTTAATGACAGTAATTCACTGTGACCTTTCACACAGCTGGTTGAAGCATGATTTGCTTTTTAAAGACCGCAAAGGGAAAGTGTGAACTGAAGAGACGTAATGCTTTTTGATAGATGGCCTTTTGACCTTATAGGGCTATCACTGCAGCTGTAACTCGTGGCTGTCTACCTCATTTCCCTCCTGCTAAGTCTATGTTCAGATCTTCCTAACAAGTGGACAAAACAGGGCAAAGGGCAGATGTAATGCGCAGCAGGATCTAAGGAGACTCTCAAAAGAAAAGACACTGTGAATAATTAATTGGATGTGTTTATTTTGTTAAGACCGTGTCTCAAGGGGATGTAGAGAAAACTCTGCTCTTCAACCACATCTGCATTCTCTAATACCACAGTGGCACATTTGTGTCAAGAGCTTAGCCAGGCGTGAAGATTTTTTTCTTTCCGTCTCGTTTGGTTTCTTTTCTTTTAATTTTTTCATTTTCCTTTTCTGGCAACAAGCGCCCTGGAAAATGTCCATCCATGTCAGAGTGCAGCTTAGATTTGCAGTATCTTATTTTTGCTAAATGTGCAAAAAAATCACTTATTCGTACAGCATTACAAAATTAGTTGTTGTCTATAAATTATCTTTCATTTCTTGTTTGTGCTCTTGAGAAATTACTGTGCATAATTCATGTGTCATAGCCTTGTCCATTTGCATTCTGTATGTGAATGCACTCCAATCCTGTGTTATTTGCATGAGGCAGGTGTACAGACTCAATCACTCTGTTTATGCCCTTGTAAATCTGTACCAATGGAAATTGGTGCTTGTTCACTGTATTTGTAAGTGTCACTTACAAATGTTTATGTTCCAGATTTATCGTATGGTACACTCTCTGCTTCGACTGCAACTTCAAAATACATGTATTTCCTCTCCAGTCCTGTCACACATAAAGTTGATAGAGTGCATGAAAATGCTGCTGCCTACATGAAGCACAAACAATCCTTCACCTTGCGTTTAGTAATAAAATGACCTATGCTAACACAAATGGACTGAGAAGTGTACATACACTTTAACATATGTCCAGGGTCTCTGATTATACATAAGAAATAAGGACATAAAAAGCAGCTTTCCGAGTCTTGCAGGTCTCATGCAGCTGTGTTCTAAAATGTTAAAGTGTCAGAAAGATAAAATATGGATGGTTGTTTCAGGACACCTTGCTCTTAGCATTTGTCAGTATGCCAACATATTCTGTCCAGGTGCTTTGGAAGGATTAAAATTTCCTGTTGCAAATCTATCTCCCTAGCAATAAGACTATAAAGTGTAATCTCTCATTGCATTTTGACAGCCACGTGTCCAGATTACCTGGACATGCTCATAATGACTCATGCTATTTTCTTTGAGTAGTAGGTTATGCTTTGCAGTGTCACTTACTGCTAACATAACCAGTCTGGCTTAAAGAATTATTTTAATAAGGGAGGATGCTTGTACTATTCACATGGCCTTCTTTGTTAAGCACTGCAGACAGTGGCAGACATGCATTGATGTCTCATGTCCAGCTAATAAAAATTCAGGACAGGCAAGTTAAATCACACAAGGGCAATTACGTCACAGGACATTTATACAGTGCATACACTTGTAAATACCCCTCTTCTTACATGTTGGCAGATTTGGCTATTGTTTAGTATCTAACATAAAACACAGCAATCTGCTATTTTAATTGGCCAGTAAAACAAATGCCCATGAATATTATTTGCAGTATAATGACAGCTGGACTAAATTCACAATGCAAATGAATTCATACTGTGTAAGATCATTTTTCTTATTTGTTTATTTTTTCAGAGATAATGCACATTAATCAAGAACACTATAAATATAGCTTTATATACAATAGAAGACATACTATTAATCCACATACATACGGATGAAAACACAAACACATCCAGTCTCCACTCTATCAAATAGGGGTTTTTAATCATGCATGGATCCATCACTGATTGGAAGTATATCCCTGTACATTTACCATTTATTAACAGGAATGGAAGAGAAAAATACTGTGTGATGAAGGCCTTTAGAATGACAGCTCTCTTTCTTTCTTTTTTTATTTGATATCTTTTTAAAGACTGTTTCCAATATTACACAGCATTTTTATTTAACACCAACTCGCATCACATTTATGCAAATTGAACTTGGCGACAACACATCATCTGCTGCCTGCAACAGCGGTTTGAGCTTTTCACTTCGACCGAAAATGCACTGAGAAGAGGCTGTGTCACTCTGCTGCAAAGCCAAACATGCTGGTCTGAGGATTTTTAACATGCAGCTGATGGATCATAATCTCATTTCATTCTGCCTTAGTATGTGCTGACTATAGAGAAGGAGGATCCTCAAAGGGACAAGCACGGGGACACAGTGACACATGTCATGAATTCCAATCAAGATCATTTGACCTTTGGCTCCTCCACCATTCACCATGCACTGCCTGGCTCCTAGCCCGCCTTCCTCTCATCTTCTCCTGCTCTCCTGTCCTCTACAGTGAGGTGAAGCAGGACATTACTGAACAACATGCAGAAGAGGATTAAGTTTGATGCAGAGGATTTGTATCAGTAGGTTTAATTTATAGATTGTTCAGAAGAAGATGCAGGGTGTTGGAGAGCATATCCACCTCTCAGCCTCACACGTATCACTTCTCTTTCCATCACGTCTCTCACACTTCAGGCCAGCATAGTTGAAGAGGGTGCTATTTGGCTCCAGTAGGTGTTGGGTTTTAATCCCATTCACTCCTACTTCAGCAGCAATGTGAAATGGCTATTGCTTTTTTAAAAACGTGCTCATCTAAATGGAAGACTGACATCCTGAAAGACATTTTTGGCTTAACCAGGAAAATGCACCACAAAGGACTGAATGAGGGAACGTGCAAGGGATGCATGTGAGAAAGAATGAGAGATGGACAAACCATTAGGAAAATTGTTTCTCCAGTGTGAGTTGAATGTCTTGGTGCAGCAGTGTCACTCCAGAAAAGGTCAGTCATGAGAAGGACATAACTGGATATACTCAGCTCACTATCGGGCTTAATGGGAAAATGGTAGATGGTAAGGTTGTGCGTGTATGCATCTGAGTGAGTGTGTGTGTTTGCAGGGGCCTGGAGCCAAACTAGCTGGGGACATTTTTAGTCATTTGACCTAACCGACCTCAAAGTGTCATAAGTGAGCAGAGATAGAGATGAAGCCATGTTATTTTTTGGGCCAACCTTAGCCTTGGCCAATCGTGACAGGTCCAGTAACTATGACTAAAAGGGAGGAGTAAAGAAGTGTTGAGAATTAAGGAAATAGAAAGGCCTTGTGCTTTCATAGCCATCATAAAACCAGATATGCCAGAACGATTCTATCAGTGTAGACAACTATCACATGAAGTGGTTTGTAAATCTAGCTGATGTTTTAATAACCCTGAAAATAATCCTAAAAACATTTTCAAAAAATTCATAAGATGTGTCTTTGGTTTCTCTTTTTATTCCACTTTTCTCTCATTCTTTATTTTCTGCTATCTTTCTCTTTTTCCTCAATATCAGCAACTTTTTTGGCGAAACAACAGAAAACAGTGAGTCATGACCTCAAAATCTATGGATGAATGCCCACTTATTGTCAAATTTTTACCATAAACAAAGGGAAGCTGCTGTGTTTGCTGCATCTTACTGCCATTTGTAACCCTGTCATGCTTAGCAGAAGGGTCGTGACCAAAAAGAGGAATGGTGACAGCAAGTACTATTGTCAAGCCAGAATCTAGTCTGAAATTACTGAAGTACACATGCTCACAGACCACTTCATTAGGTAATACTTTTGTGCAAATATCTAATCAGCCAATCACATCAAACAAATCAGATATGCAGATATGGTCAAGGCAATATGCTGAAATTCAAATTGAACTTCAGAATGAAAAGAAAAAAACAGGTGATTTAAGTGCCTTTCATTGGTTGCAGAAACTGCTGATCTACTGGCACTTCCCACAAAACCATTTCTAGGGTTAACAGAGCGTGCTCCAAAAATGAGAAAATATTCAGTAAGAAGCAGTTCTGTTGAGGAAAATGCCATGATGATTCTAGAGGTCAGAGGAGAATGGCCAGACTGCTTTGAGCTGGTAGGAAGGCAACAGTAACTCAAATAACTTACCAAGCTATGTAGAAGAGCATCTCAGAACACACTTGTTGCATCTTGAAGAAGATGGGCTACAGCAGCAGAAGACCACACTGGGTGCCACACCTGTCAGCCAAGAACAAGAAACTGAGGCTGCAATTCACATGGGCTCACCAAAATTAGACAACAGAAGCTTGTTGTTTGGTCTGATGAGTTTTAATTTCTGCTGCGACATTTGGATGATAGGGTCAGAATCTGGCATAAACAACATATAAACATAGATTCACTTTGCCTTGTATCAGCAGTTCCAGCTGCTGTTGGTTTTGTAATGGTGTAGGGGATATTTTCTTGGCACACTTTAAGCTGCTTAGCACCAATTAGAGCATCATGTAAACACCACAGCCTACCTGACTATTGTTGCTGACCATGTCCATTTCTTCATGATCACAGTGTACCCATCCTCTGATGGCCATGTCCAGCAGGATAAGCTCAAGTAAACTGGTTTCTTGAATATGACAGTGAGTTCACTGTACTCAAATGGCCTCCACAGTCACCACATCTTAATCCAACAGAGAACCTTTGGGATGAAGTGGAATGAGAGATTTACATCATGGATGCGCAGCCAAGAAATCTGCAACAGCTGTGTGATGCTATCATGTCAATATGGACCAGAATCTCTGAGGAATGTTTCCAGAGTGTTGTTGAATCTATGCTATGAAGAATTAAAATAGTTCTGAGGGCAAAAAAAGAGTCCAATCCAGTAATGTCAAGGTGTATTTCATGAAGTGGCTGGTGAGAGTACATTTTTGATTTATATCAAAATTACTGTTGATTTTTTTTTTCTGGTTATACCTGATTGTAGCAGGCAGCATCATCAGCATCTGCAAAACAAGCATTTCTGTGAAGAGTTCCAACGGGAAACAACACTTCTGTACAGACCAGAAAAATACTATTGATAATCTCCACATAGTGGGAGATTTAAAAAAAAATAATTTACTGAACCAAATAATTTGCAATTATGTTGATCAAGTAAGAATTACAATTCAGGGATGGATCTGTTTCAAGGGCTTTAATTGTGTGGTAGTGATTAGTATTGATAAAAACCTCTCTTGGCTCAATTACAAGGCAGCTCTGACTGCACAAAGCTGACAATACAAGTTTCTGAAGTTCAAAAAATGTGGAAAATTAAATCACAAAGCATGTACTCAAATGGCTTCCACTATTCAGTACCATTCGGCTCCTGAGGGAAAATTATGATGCTTGCCACAGGTTAGATGTAGAACAAAGCACGTTTTGCTGTGCTCTGTGCAGATAATTGTTTATAGCATGCAGTGTCAGCAAATAAGGGAAATGTATGTAGTGTAGATATCCCTTAGGAAGCAAGTTCGCTGGTTTACTAGTACATCTTGGCTTTAAGCACAACAGATGAGTGCTCTTGTTATCAGGACACAAACACAATTCAGCCAAAGCACCCTGTCACTCTCCTGGTAACAAGATAAATGCTTGTTACCCTCTTAAAGCGCTGAGATAAAACACCCCAGCTGGTATCCATTTCGAACACTTCTCATTCGGGCTTGTTGAATCTGCAACTGCGAAGAGACACTGCAATTACAGCCTTGCTGAAAGTACACAAAGGTCTGGAGTTCACAAATCTCCGGGGAATCATGTTTAATTCATGAGAGAACCTAAAATGAGTCAGAAAGTGAGACCTTGCAACCCCTGCAATGAATTCAGCAAGTTTTGCAAAAAGCTTTGTGTCTCCCGCACCTATGCTGTCTGTCCGTCTGTCTGTGTTTTCTCTGCTTGGATGCCTGTCACGTCACTCTGCCCTTTGCTTTGGACGATCATTGTCAACACTACATTCCTGTGTGGATCTGATTTGTGACGTGATCCTCTCACTTCCCCGTGCTCGCTTTTGCATTCCCTCCCTTCGTTTTTCAGTGATCAAATAGAGTAACATCAAAGACAGATGACAAAGAAATGTCAGATGTTGTTAAGGTCAGGAACAAGCCACAAATGTATTTACTTATATTCTTTTGTTTGGTTAGTAACAAAGCCATGTGTATCCCTTGTTCTTTTAGCAAATTAAAAGTAGCTGATATTCAAACAACACCCAGGGGCTCTATAAGTTAATTGCCTCTTGTGGCACTCCAAAGGTGTCGTAAGATTGGTTCCAAAATTAGGGCTTTATCTGAATCCCTTCACACACGCACACACACACACACACACACACACACACACACACACACACACACCACTGTCTTCTAAAACTATAGTAGTGGAAGTAATTAAATCCACATCATTCAGGAGACATTAAAAGTGTTCCCTTTCTACTTTTCCTGTCACTGTGGACCTCCTATAACAGATGTTTAAAAATACCTGTTTTGGCATACAACTCAAGAGCAGAGAAATACTCTTTAAAATCATGTCACATTGCAGCGGAGACTGTCAGCACATCACCTACTGGCTTCAGCTGAGCTAAAAACAACCACAAAGATAATATGTACTCTCATTTTATATAAGATTAAATGTAAAGTGAAGGAAACAACTGAGTTTTTTAAGGCATTTATTTCTCTGCTTTCAACTGATTAAGAAAATAATCACTGCCTTTAATGGGAAGGGTGAATAGTGTGAAAGCAGTGGGTTTGTATGGACATACAGTAGTTGCATGTCTGTATCTGTGTGTGCATGTGGGCACATGTAGTCAAAAGAACTGGCAAGGGTGGTGATGAGGAGCCTGCTCTTTGGGAAAATGAAATCATTAAAAATATGCAGCTGAGCCTCATCTTCCAGCCAAATTTGTCAACAGTGGATACTGGGTCATCTCCCACGTGATGTGGTCAGCAAAGCCCTTACTTAGGTCTTGTTTTGCAGTGTGATACTGTGGTCATAGTGAAACATTTAATGCTTACTTCAGTAGCAGTCTGAGCTGGAAGAAATCAACTGAGCTTCCATGAGTTTTTCAGATCATGACTTTGGTTCCCCCAAGAAATAATGCACAAATGATTTGTTTTGTGTTTTTTCAAGACAATTAGGTGTAACTCTAACACTGTCTTGCTTACTGCTACTGTATTTTTACTAAACTACTGTACATTTCAGTTAGTGGGCAATGTGCCTGCATTTGCCTAATTTATAGGAATTAGAATTCATGGAAAAGTTGATATCCTCAACCCCCATGTGAGGTTAGGTTTATGTAACAAATGTTCACATCCTATCTTGTGATTTAGTCTTGACCTCATATGTTCCCTGTGCTGTGTATACCAAAACATAACCATTAAAACAATTCATGCTTGAGTTGCTACATGCAGATACTGTATTGTAAGGTAGGCTACTGGGAAAACAAGTAAACTATATCATCAGTGAACATTTTGACATGTTCACTACTGTAGTTTTGTAGTGTGCTAAGTATATTATCAAAACTAGCAGTGTTCAGCCACAAGGTTATTGTGCTTAACTATGAAATAAACTAAAAACTATAGCTAAATGAGAAAAATAATTTTAGTCAACTGAAAAAAAACTAAAAACTAGACTTTTGGTGAAAATTAAAACTAACTAAAATGATATTGTGTGTTCACAAAACTAACTAAAATAAAATAAAAATATACAGGAAATGTACTTATTTTTAGTCTTTGTCAGTTTGGCCAAATTTAGTAAGACAATCTGTCTGATGAGGCTTTGGTGCTTCTGTTTACTGAAAGTCAGAGTACCTACCTGACTGATAATCAACTGTTTTCATAAAGTGTTGTGGTTGTTAAGTAATTTCTGATTTGAACATCTTAAATTTTTCACTGACAAATACCATGCATATAATAACAATCAAGAAAATGTAAAACAACAACAAAGCTAATAAAAACTAAACCAAAACTAAACATTTTCAAATAATAAAAAACTAAACTGAAATAAGAGAACCTTCTGTAGAAACTAACTAAAACTAAACCGAAATGAAAACAAAAGCTCAAGTTGAACCAAAGGTAAAAACTAATAAGAAAATGCAAAACTATAATAACTCTGCTCAGCCATGATGTTAGCTCTGCTTGGTAGTATTCAAGTATGGCAGAGCACTGAGCTAAATTCTATTTTCTACATGTAGATGTGGATATGTTGCCAATGTTTCAATTTAACGCAGATATTGATTTTAAACCACTACAACATCAAAGCTCTTTAGCTCAGCAATTTATCATGTAAGCATATAAAAACACAAAGTACAGCACAGGTTGATGGGAATATTTACAGTCATTTCGATAAAAATATATTTAAAACTCATAAAGTGATCATTTTTTTCAGCTGGCGTCTGTTGTCATTCAGATATTTGAAAAAACAATTCCAAGCAATAATGGTGTTAGAGGCATCTTCTGAAACCCATGAATGACTGCAAAAAATTACATGCTTATACATTCATGTGAAAAAGAATTTTTCCATAGGATTAGTATATGCAGCCCACCCTTATTGCTTCTATAGGAATTAAGAGGGTAGGTAGCAGCCATTTGTTGCTAATCAAATGACCTTGATTAATTGATCATCAGCAAGTGTAACCACTTGGTGGTGGACATCGCTGCAAATTCACTCCAAGATCAGACCATGCAATGCTCAGAGAAATGGAGAAAACAAACAAACAAACAAACAAATAAACAAACAAACAAGAGCTACATTTCAGGCTCTATAGGCCTTAGCCAGCATTTAAATTGTTAATGTTTATAACAAGTTTGACTTGTTTGAAAGGGTTGCCAGGGAAAAAATTGTTCTCAAAAAACAAAATGGCAGCATAGTTTAGACTTGTATAGCCGCATATGAACAAACCATAATATCCTTACAAAAGATGACACCAACGTGTAGATGTTTGGCCATAATATGCAGCATCACATTTGGCAAAAACCAAACACAGCATATCAGCACAAACACCTCATACCAACTGTCAAGCACGGTAGTGAGGAGGTGATAAACTGGGCTTGTTTACCCGGGCATTTTGCATTGAAAGAGTTGACCATAAACTCGCATGTATACCAAAGTATTCTAGAGTCAAATGTGAGGATGTTTGTACGACAGCTAAAGCTTGAAGGAGACTGAGTCCCAACTGGAATACAAGCACACTAGAAAATCCAAAACAGAATGCCTGTAAAAGAAAAAAAGAAAGAATCAAGTTGTTACAATGGCCCAAACAAAGTCCAAACCTCAGCCTTACTGAAATGCTGTAGTGGGACCCTGCATGCCTTCATACCTCAATGAACTGAAGCAATGTTGGCCAAGTTCCTCCACAACAATAGAAAAAACTGTAAAGTCAAACAGAAAATTATTGCTTTAAGTTATTGCCACTAAAAGTTGTTCTACAAGCTATTGAAACATGGGGTTTACTTAGTTTCACACCACTGGCAAAAGCCCTGTGAAAACTTTCCTTTTTACATGACTGTATATGTGATACATTTTGAAATATTTTGATTCCGGCCAAAGTGGTCGACTGATAGACCATAGGCATTTTTATCCCCAGAACCATGTCAGAAGCATAAATGAAAAAAAAAAACTTTTGTCATAGTGCTGATAAAATCTAAATTATGACACGCTGATTTATATGGTTGTTTTAAGTGACGTTGTTAGTGTGGGGGCACAGGTGAATCGATGGGTTTCATTTATAGGGAATGTTAAACTTATGATATTTTGCAAGTCTTTTATGATGGATGAACGCACTAATGCTATGTGAATATTCACACATTTCTGTACTAAAATAATATAGTAAGAACTTAGAGCTGCTATGTGAGAGCTGAGACATAGGACCAGCTCCCATTAATCTTTAGATACAATTGATTAATTTCATAATATAATAACATGTATAATATTATCATATTATTTAATAAATTCCATCTTTTTAAAAATTGATTGGAGAGAAAATGAAGGTATTTTGTCCTCGTACATTTGATTTTTTCCCTTCCCTCTCTCCAAAAATTAAGTTACTTTAGCTTCCACACATCCAAGCTAAGATTTTTCTTATTATACTTATATGCCTGGAAATGGCTGTGTGAAAAAAATCTTAATATAGACTTTAAAAAAAATCTCTATAACTTAAACCGTTCTCATGGGTTTATGTGAGTCTGGGTCATTGTCTTTTGGGGCAGCAGCTTAAGCAGAGATGCCCAACAACCTATATTGTATTTTGAATTGGTTTATTTTACTGAAAGGTGAGCAATAAACAAAAGCACATTCTTGTAATTCAAACAGCAGTAAAGCTCACTGAATATAATACAGATGATGATGTCTTTTTTCATGTGCTACAGGTAAGCTCCAGCTGAGGATGGCGGGAGATTCTCGAGTCCTAATGGACCACAACATGGAGATAGGAGTCACCCCTGCACAGGTAAACTGCACGGCAGGCTCACAATATTTTATAGTTGCATTAGTAACTACATCATTCAAATAAGATAGAGAGCCTAAATAGAAGAGATTAGAAGGAGAATATAAGAATGATTGGGGTAAAGCTTTATTTTAAGAAGGCAGCGGAAGAAAATTAGGTGGAGGATATATAAGAAGATGAGAATGGTTTGTAGGGACAGCTGTGTTGGAAAAAGCATGCCAGACTGACAGCTTGAGAGGACTGTGGGAATGATATGGTGTAAAGTTGTTATCTACTAGATAAAGGCACATGTGCTATGTAAACAGTTTACAGATTAAGTAAGTACTACAGGCTTGGATTAAGTTTAACAAGGTGTAACCTAACCTATTTAGTAGTTCAAACATGTGCTTAACTCAGTTTAGTAAAGATGATAAGGAAAAACAGCCCATTTCCAATAACAAGTGAAGTTGAGCTTGTTATCCATCCTGATTCCCAAGCTGATTGAAACTTATGCAGCCTATTCAAGCATGTCCAGAAAGGCTCAGTGAGCAAAAACCCCCACTACCTTTTTACTGCCATGCAGAGACAGCTAATGAATTTGTTTTAAGGGCCATCACCCCCAGGGACTGTATCGACTACAAAGGCCAGAGACTGGGCAGCACTGCAAGTGACAGCTTCATCTATCACTCAATTAGCCCAGCCCAAAGTGTGGATATGAATGGGTCTGTTTTGGCTGTATTTTATTTGAGAGCTGTGTAGTTGCATTTACAAACAATTTATTTTGATTATCAGTAAAAAAAAGAAAAGTTTCAAGGATGACCCTAAAAAGTGGTAGACTGGCGCATTCTCGATGTATTTTTGATTTAGTTTCCCGTAGCACAGTCTGTAATAAGGGAACTCACTGACATTTAGTGAATGCATCATCATCATCAAGCCATTAATTGTGATTGAGATCGATAAGAATTGTCTTTCAGTTCTTCTTTGTCACAATGTTCCTTAAACAAGGATTACTTCAAATCTATATCTTGAAAATCAATAGTATATAGACATGGCCTAATGTGTATATAAATAGGACAGCAAACAGACAGCCTGCATCTCATTAAAATTATTTCTGTAAAAGAAAAACATTTGGAAGATTTTATATTTCAGTCTTTGCGTTGAAAGGCACTGTAAGGACATTGTTTTGGTTTAAATTATGTTGTTCTCAAGCTAAGCAGTAAGAGTGATCATCTCTGTGACAGAACAGAGGAGGAGCCAGTGTAAGCACAATAGGATGTAACTTTCCTGGTGATGTAAGGGTGACATTGGGGAGAAATAGATCACAAGTGTCGATTAGCAGCAAGAGAGGGCACAGGAGATGTTTTCTTATCTCTAGACAGTATATTTCACTTATCGAGTGAGATTCAAGACTGTCACTGACTTGCTAAAGTGTCCTTGTGCTTTTCTGAAAGGTGTCTTTCTGTCTGTGTGTGCTTGTCTGAGAGGGAGATTAAAAAAAGATGATTAATTTCTTTGAAACCCCTGTTTGAATATATTGTTAGACTATGAGGCATTTATTGGATTTTCCAATCACAAAAGAACTGAAACATACAATACTGTAATAATGACTGTAAGTGCAGTGTGTTTCTTTAGGCATATGCCAGTCTTTTTAAGGTTGCCTTAGGGGTCTAATGGGGAGGATGGAAGAGCTGTTTCATTCCAAGGTTGCCAATGTCCCACAGAGTATGAGGGGAAGGAACACAGGGGGCAGGGAGGAAGGCAGGGCACAGCTGCGGAGCCAGATCGCCTCGCTGGAGCTGGGCCAAAATAGACAACAACCTGGGTGTACTTGTGTTCTTGTTGTGTCCTTACTCTCTGTTTCTTTTTTTGACCTCTCTCTATATATATTGACATGTGCAATGTCATTTTTGAGCCACACAAACTAACTTTATAACCACTATTAATTCAATTTACCCACTGGCAGCACAAAGCAATGTGGTTTAGCAAAGGCTAATAGGAACTCACATTGGGATAGTAAAGTTTAGCATCTACATCTTCCAGCACAACTCATTCTGTTTTTGGATGCCTACTTTCTTTACCCTCGTTTTTTGTCCTTACTTTGGTACTCTCATTCCTGTAGGTGAAGAAGCTTCCCAAACACTTGAGGGAGCCTCAGATCTCTACAGAGCGAACCCACCTGATATCTGACCCAGCAAAGAAGCCACGTCAGCGATATGTGCAAAAGGATGGCAAGTGCAATGTTCATCATGGAAACGTCCAAGAGACCTACCGTTACCTCAGTGACTTGTTCACTACTCTGGTGGACCTACGCTGGCGTCTTAGTTTCTTTATTTTTACACTGGTCTATGTAGTCAACTGGCTCTTCTTTGGGTTTCTGTGGTGGCTGATCGCGCTCATCCGTGGGGATCTGGTGCATGCTGATGAGGAGGGTTGGACCCCCTGTGTGGAGAACCTCAATAGTTTTGTCTCAGCCTTCCTCTTCTCCATTGAAACAGAGACCACAATTGGGTATGGTTATCGTGTAATCACAGAAAAATGCCCAGAAGGCATTATACTGCTTTTGGTGCAGGCCATCTTGGGTTCCATAGTTAATGCCATGATGGTGGGCTGCATGTTTGTCAAGATTTCACAGCCAAAGAACCGTGCCGAGACGCTCATGTTCTCACACAACGCTGTCATATCGGTGCGAGATAACAAGATGTGCCTGATGTTTCGGGTGGGGGACCTGAGGAACTCTCACATTGTGGAGGCATCAATTCGAGCAAAGCTGATCCGCTCGCAGCAGACCAAAGAGGGGGAATTCATCCCACTCAACCAGACTGATATCAACATCGGCTTTGACACGGGAGACGACCGGCTGTTCTTGGTGTCACCGCTCATCATCTCTCATGAAATTAATGAGAAGAGCCCCTTCTGGGAAATGTCACTGGCGCAAATGGAAAAGGAGGAGTTCGAGATTGTGGTTATTCTTGAGGGCATGGTGGAGGCCACAGGTATGAAGGAGATAAGATTATCAAAGGAAGGGGTAAAGAATGGGGAAAAGTAGAATGGGAGGGGATTTGAATGACGATAAATGAAGAGCAAAATCAGGAAATGGAGCGAGTAGTGAGCTGGGATAGATTAATTAATGGAAAGGCAGAAGAGGGTTGACTGTAAAGATGCACTGCAGAAAGGTGGGGTTGCCTGTTGGTACTGCACATTGGAAATGGTGTAATGGATGGAAGGATGGAGAGACTAATTGAAACATGTTAATAATGCATTAATTCACAGGGGGAAAACAGAAAACAACTTTCCTTTTTTACATAGTTCTTATTCTATATGTGTCAGTTTAGTGTTAACACAGGTTTAATAAGATTTTTTTTATTTTATTGAGTTCATAACAGCAGGTCAGTGTTTCTTTTATCAAAATCTACAACTGCAATTTAATCTCCAATGAACATATTTATAAGCATTTGCTTCTTCAACTGAGACAGACAACTGAACTCTAAAACCGCCTTACAAATGTTTCTCTGTACCCACATTTTCACTGTTGCTACTTCGAAGTCATGCCTTTGATATTGTTTATTTTCAGTTCAGTGACATGTAGCTACCCACACTGCTGGTCTGTGTTTTTGGTAAAGGCCAAGCAGTCCTGCAAAATGCTGCAGGCTGGTTACATTAATAGGTCAGAGATGACCAGGTGTTTCTGTAAAGTTCCACAAAGCTACCATTTCCAAGCTTAGGACTGCAATCAAGGCTGCAAGGGAAAAATATAGCAACTTCAATGGTAAAAAAAGATTATAGCAGATTATCTTCTTCATGTGACACTGAAGAGATTTTTAAAAACATGGCCCATGGCTAGCTGTTAATTTGCTGATCTAATTTGTTTCTTTGTGGTGGTGGATAAATCAGGCATTGTTTATATGCCTAAGCTACATTGTTTAATGGCCTTTGTTGAAGAACAAATTACAATACCCTCATTATAAATTCAATGAATTATACATATTACTAATTTGCTTCATCAGATATCACCATACTTCACATCAGTAAGTGAGACACACTGCAATTTAGGAGCTTTTGGTCTCATGAACCCACATTTCACATATACCATCAAGCTTCCTAATGTGATTGGGCACAACTTTGCATTCACCTGGACATTTCTGCTCTTTTTCATCTTATTTTAGTTTCCTTTTTTCCTGCAAAGCACCAACAGTCATCCTGCTTCCTGCACACACTGCTTGATACTTGATTCAGGCATTAAATCAACTTCCACTTCATGGACAGAGACCATGGCATCATGCAGGGGTTATGTCATCACTGTCCTTGACCGCTAGGCAACAAGCAAATCTGACCATCCACCAGCCCTCCCCCACTTCCTATTTGTATCTGAGACTTGCTTTCTGTATGTGAGAAACAGCATGCAAGCCTGAGGATAGGCATGAAAGCAGAAAGATAATTTGGTAACAATAATTTAACCTGTTGTCCAGGATGTGATAGTGTCCATAACTTTCCCAGGCTTTAAATGTCATCAGAAAAAATTCACAAACAAATGAAATGTCTTGCATACCACCTCACATGGATGCTGTCACATATATTTTGGAAGTACTATATAAGTGGGTGGCGAAAATGGCTTTATTCTCTTGCTGCCACTACTCGTATGCTGCATTGACGGACAGCCTGTGGTGGTAACTGTGAGTCAGGAAATCACTAACAAGAGGCACTCCCACAGTATTTGTACCTTTGGCTAAAAAAACCAACCATGACATATCAAACAACATTTTGCCTTCCCAGTGTAACTCAACTTACAAATGTTAAAAAAAATGTACCTTTGGCTACTCTCTTGTATTCTCACCAAGGGGTCACCACAGTGGGTTAATTTACACTGGTAGTTTGGCAGAGGTTTAATGCCAGATGTCCTTCCTGTCATAACCCTCCATCACTGTACCTTGGCCTATATTCCAGTTTCATCTAGCTGATGCAGATAATATTTAGGCTAAAGATTTAATATTTAATGGGAAGCAAGAAATTAGTTTATTTTAACTGACTGATTCGATTTACTGATGCATGTGTACGTTTCCCTTGATCAACAATTTTCTAAAAACTCCCTTATACTGCCTTCACTAAAGCAAGTGTTCAAGTAATCAGTTACAAAGACATGCATCATAAGCAATAGATAATAATGCAGAGTGGCTCAATTTATGCTATACTAATTTCTTAAAAATGCAACGTATATTATATCCCTTATTTAAACATTCCAAGATGGTAATGTATTGGTTTGATAGAAAGTGAGGTCATTATCTATAGATGCCTAAACTGCAGAGCCTGGGAGTGGCAATATATTCTAGGACCAAATTATTGTGTATTGTTCAGTTGTTTTGATAATTTTGCTTCAACGTCGTAAATTCTGTTCTCACATTTTGGTTATTTCGTATGCAAGAGATAAGTCTATATACAAGAAGCCCAGCACCACAGACTAGCCCTTTTTCAACGAAAAATACGTGAACTGCATCTAGTATTTAACTGGAAAGATATTCATAGATTTCAACTTCCCTGGTCAACAGCACAAATACCTCCTTAATTGTAGCAATGTAGCTAAGGAGCTACAGCAAAATGCATTTCATGGTGTATAGCCTACTGTGAGGTGAGTGCACAGAGATTGCATGCAAAGTGCCACACCAAAAAGAGTTACTTGAAAAATATTCAGAAATTTCAAACTACAAACCATTCCACAAACCAAAATATTGGCTCAGGTTTCTTTTATAAATTTGGATACAGACTCAAATACACAATCCATTTTATATTTACTCAGTCGCTTCGTTTGAGAAGGAAGCCACACTGAATAAGAGACAAGTTATAATTACAAATAATAATTAAACAATTAAACGTGAAGATATTTTGATGATACTACACTGAAATGTCAGTTCTGAGCATTTTTCACAATAGAAAATAGATTTTATTTCAAACTATGCGTTGTGGTTCAACGGGAGATTTCTAAAGTGATGGTGAAACTACACTGTGTAACAGTTGTTAAATACACTGCTCAAAAAATTAAAGGCTCACTTTTTAATCCAAGTATAATACCAAATCAACTAAACTTCTAGGATATTGATCTGGTCAGTTAAGTAGCAGAGGGGGTTGTTAATCAGTTTCTGCTTTGGTATTAATGAAAGCAACAACAGGTGCACTAGAGGGCAACAATGAGATGACCTCCAAAACAGAAATGGTTTTTAAGGTGGAGGCCACTGACATTTTTCCCTCCTCATCTTTTCTGTTTTTTTGCTAGTTTGCATTTGGCTAGGGTCAGTGTCACTACTGGTAGCATGAGGCGATACCTGGACCCTACAGAGGTTGTACAGGTAGTCCAGGTTCTCCTGGATGGCACGTCAATATGTGCCATTGCCAAAAGGTTTGCTGTTTCCCAGCCCAGTCTTAAGAACATGGAAGAGATTCCAGGAGACAGGCAGTTATTTTAGGAGAGCTGGACAGGGCTGTAGAAGGTCCTTAACCCATCAGAAGGACAGGCAGCTGCTCTTTGTGCAAGGAGGAACAGGATGAGCACTGCCAGAGCCCTACAAAATGACCTCCAGCAGTCCACTGATGTGAATGTCACTGACCAGACAATCAGAAAAAGACTTCATGAGGGCCTTATGTACTCTAGTGGACCCTGTGCTCACTACCAGTCATTGTGGAGTATCGACTGGCATTTGTCATAGAATACCAGAATTGGCAGGTCCTGGTACCCTGTGCTTTTCACAGATGAGAGCAGGTTCACCCTGAGCACATGTGACAGACATGATAGGGTCTGGAGAAGCCACAGAGAACATTATGCTGCCAGTAACATCGTTCAGCATGAGTAGCCTGGTGTTGGGTCAGTGATGGTCTGGGAAGGCATATCCAAGGAGGGACACACAGACCTCTACAGGCTAGGCAACAGCACTTTGACTACCATTAAGTATAGGGATGAAATCCCTGGATCCATTGTCAAGACCCTACGTTGGTGCCGTGGGACAGGGGTTCCTCCGAGTGCATGACTATGCCCAGCTTCATGCGGTGAAAGTATGCAGGCAGTTCCTGGAGAATTAAGGAATTGACCTCTGGACACCTCTGGAACATTATCTTTCAGTCCATCTGACATTGCCAGGTTGTATCTCAGACTGTCCAGGAGCTCAGTGATGCCCTGGTCCAGATCTGGAGGACATCCCCCAAGACACCATCCATTGTCTCATTAGGAGCATGACCTAATATTGTGAGATATGCATACAGCCACATGAGGGCCATACAAACTACTGAATACCGTTTTGAGTTGCTGCAATGAAATTTATGGCAAAATTGACAAGCCTGCTGCATTATTTTTTTCACTTTGATTTTTGGGGTGTCTTTAAATTCAGCCCTTGGTAAGTTGATCATTTTTATTTCCATCAAATTATGCTGCACTCTTTCATTCCTAACACATTACCCAGTCCATATCAGTATAGATATCCAATATTATTTTTCCCATTGAGATCTGCTCCTTTCATTTTTTGAGCAATGTATCTTTTTTCCTAGAAGGTCACTGCTTAGTTGTATTTGTAGTCAAATAGGGGCAAGTGTTATTCGTCCAACTTGGAGGGTGGCTTGTTGGATGAGAATAGGTAGTGTTATTATATTGTTTTGCATATAGGATATTTATCTAGGTAGTAAGACTCTGTGCTTTACCACTATGTAGCAGACATAGCGCACTTCATGCTTCAAATACTGATATTTTTTTTGGTCATAACTTTATACCCACGTACTCTGGGTGTATAAATTCAACAAAACATGAGAACAATTCTTGTGGCCAAGAAAATGTGGGACAGCATTTTTCAAAACATGGGAATGAACAAGCTCTTAGCATTCAGTGTAGTAAAATGTGCCTTTTTTGTAATTTTCTCAATGGCTGCTCCCAGGCTCTAACTTCTATCAAAGCAAACTTCAAATAGCAGAGGGACCCTAGACTTAAGATGTGCACTATTTGTGTGGACTGTATATTTTTAATTCATAGCTAGTGTTACTGTATATACCTTCAATAATAAAACCACTAATTGAGGTACTTGTTTTTGGTCATCTATAAGAAGTTGTTTTATGCACTATATTAACAAAGATATTGGGCCTTCTACACGTTACACCTACAGGAGGTTTTATGACATCCCATTCCATTAGCATTAATATGGAACTGGTTCCACCTATACAGTTTAACAGCTGCCACTCTTCTTGAAAGGCTTTCTATAAGATTTTGTAATGTGTCCATGGGAATTTTTGCCTACACATCCAGAAGAGCATTTGTGACCTTCACTCTGATGTTAGACCATAGGGTCTGGCTTGCAATCTGTGTTCTAGTTCACCAAAAAGGTGTTCAGTGGGGTTGAGGTCAGGGCTCTGTGCGGGCCAGTCGAGTTCTTCCATACCAAAATCATCCAACCATGCTTTTATGGATCTTTTCTTTGGGCACTGGGTCACATTCACAGCGTGAACAGAAAAGGGGCCTTCTCCCTGTTCCTGCAAATTTGGAAGCACTGAATTGTCCAAACTGACTTGGCAAGCTGAAGCATTAAAATTTCCCTTCACTGGAGGTAAGAGCGCCCAGGCCAACCTCAGAAAAACAATCCTATAGCATTATTCCTCCTCCAACAAATTTTATAGTCAGCAATATGCAGTCAGGCAGGTAATATTCTCCTGGTATTTGCCAAACCCAGACTCATCCATCAGACTGCCAGATAAAGAAGCATCAATCGTTACTCAACAAGACACGTTTCCACTGCTCTAGAGTCCAGGGGCGGCATGCTTTACACCACTCCAAATAGCACTTGGTATTGTCTTTAGTGATGTAAGGCTTGCATGCAGCTGCTTGACCATGGAAACTTATGCTATGAGGCTCGAAGTCCACAGTTTTTGTGCTTGTGTCAATGCCAGAGGAGATTTGGAACTCTGCAGTTACTGAGACAGCAGAGCGTTGGTGGGTTTTATGCACCTCAGCACTCAGCAAGGCTACTCTGTAACTTCACGTGATCTGCTACTTTATTGCTAAGTTGCTGTGGTTCTTAAAATGCCTCCACTCTGTAATAATACCTCTACAGCTGATCATGGAATATTTAGGAGGGAAGAAATTTTGCCAACTGACTTATTACAATGGTGACACCTCATTACAGCACCACACTAATTCAGTGAGCTCTTTAGAATGATCCATTCTTTCACAAATTTCTGTAAAGGCAGACTGCATGGGTAGGTGCTTGATTTATACATCTGTGGCAATAGAACTAAAACAAACACCTGAGTTAAATGATTAACCCTAGTACTGCCAGACTTCAATATATTGATGTCCCAGATAAGTTTTGTGTACCGCCAGTCATCTATATATTGATCACTTCCAGTGTTTTCATTCACTGCTGGTCGTTTAGCTGGTCATATAGCTGGCAGGACAAGGGTTAAGAGGTTTGGCCTAATAATTGCCCCTATAGTGTAATTGGAAACTAATTCTGTGCATGATCATGCTGCAATTTATTGTAATGTTTTTTGGTCTGTGATGATGGTGGCCCAATTACTTATGTTGCTGACAACAAATCTTGTTTGCATAATGCAGTGTGGTTCAAACTGCACATAGCACTGTACATAGTGAGTTTGACCTTCACTCTGAACTATTTATATATAAAATATGACCTGTTTCATGCCAGTTCTTAGAATACAGAGAATACATCAGTATTGTTGCTGTGAAAACAAGTCTGTCTGCAGAGGTGTCTTTTTTTTTGTATTATTCTTTTCAGGGAAATTCATAAAACTGACGCCTGCTGCTTGACCCCACAATATGTTATAGATATACGGTTACTAGGAGTGATTTTGTCTTAAGACACAATCCAAGACCAGTTGCCAAAATAAATACAGTTTGAAGCAAAGAGCCTTTTCGAACAGATACATTGAAATGGTAAGATGAAGGTAATACACAAAACAATGAATAGGCTGAGAATTAAATTTCAGAAGACATTGAAAAGTTGTATGAGCATTATTTTAGGACATAGCTTTTTTTGTTTTTGTTTGTTTGATGCTCATTTTTTGTTCTTTGGTAGGGGATAGTTTATGGTTTACAGTAGAAACCCTGCAACATGCTCCAATATTTGTTCATTAAGGCTTATGCTCAGCCATAATTTTTGAAGTGGGTCACAGTTCTTAGTGTCATTGTGGAACTTATTCCTCCCAGGCTGTTTTTGAAGGCAGTTCAGAGTGATTGTTGCCACCAGGTTTTATTTCGGTCAACAATACAAAATGGAAAATGTTTACAAGAGAAGCCCTCAGCATCTTTGTTTCAGGTTTTTAAATGGAAGATTTTGAGTTTCCAGACTGCATGGGAATTCTGAGTTTGTCAGCAAAGGATATGTATACCTTTATGACTGAAGGGAAACCTTGAGGGTAAACACAAAAGAAACCTATGACACACATAATGGAGTTGCAACCTCTAACTTGACCTTAACAATTTAATTGAAGAAGGATACTGTATAATCATTTATATTGTGTTTCTTTTAACACGATTACAAATGATTCTAAGAGTCTGCTTTTTTGGGTCCACTTCCTTCCACAAACCTGACACCTTTAATGGAAACTGCTTATTAAAAACACATGTGTTTGACAAGTAAAATTGCCTGTTATGGTTCACTTGAATTCAAAGCGTTCAATGGAACTATTTTCAAATTTAATCTGTTTGCTATATTCAAGTAAAAGTGTTTTTGGAGAAAATGCTCTGGCTGCTCTCATTGTCAAGTAATGTTCACTGTCTAGGTGTGCTGTTTGCAAGCTGTGGAAATCCCAGGCTACAGCTTCTGTAATGCAGAAGTAACCAAATTAACTTTAAAAGACATCCTTGCTTGCTTATTGTTTTTTGCATTTCACTATTTGATGTGATGAAAGTTATAATAAAAATTTACACAGGGCTGTCAAGAAAGAAGTTATTTGAATTCTTTAACCTATATTTATTAAAGTGGCTGATGCTCATCTGCCTGCTGGCTTGAAGCACATAAACATATCACAGCAAGTGACTCCTATGCACATGGAAGTCAGCAAGAAAAATTATGGATCCAATGTATGCTATAAGATTTTTTAAAATAGTAGTTTTCACAAAACTCATTTAACTGGGATGAAGGAAGGAGCCATTATCATGCTATTTTTGCTTTTGCTTAAAAATGTAATCTGTCATCAATGAAATCACATGAATGTCTCATAATCAAAGCAATAAGGACTGTACTAATGCATTAACAAAATGTTGTGGTTATGTTTGTGAGGTCTCTGTCTTCTATGGGACCAATATTAAGTCAAGGGCGAATATGCTAAGGAGTTGTGACAAAACCTGTGCAGCATCTTCACAGAGCAGCTTAATGGATTTGGACAGTTAAACTAGGAATTTAGAAACCAACACATCAAATAATATGTCAGCAACCTTAAAATACACTATAGAAACCCTTGTCATTTGCAACTAAAAGATGCTATATTGTCTTTGATGAGGTAGACGCAGAAATAACAAACATTTCACAAGTTAAATGTGGAAACTAGGCCACTCATATCCAGAGGGAAAGCTGAAGAAAATGTGCAAAAGCTTCTCCTCCTGGGGACATTAGACACCGTATCAATTTGGCATCAAGTACATAAATTTCAAGCACATGCTTGATGTTTTGGGATGTTGCGTACATAAATATTATACAACTCAAATGTTATCTATGTTAAGTAAGATGTTAGCATTTTAAAGTGATATAAGATTGTATATCAAACACTTGAAAGGTTGCTATAGCTGTAAAAGTTGGGGTAGTGGTTATCTTGCGCCTATGTTAATTGTTATGAGTCTAAATAGCTAAATGCCACAGACTTCTAAGGGCTGGTGATGTGTAGTCAGAGAAAATTGTAAAAAAAAACTGTTATGATGCTGCATTTCAGAATTAGTTTTGAAAAGTTAATAGGTGAGAATATGTAGCTGTGCCAACATGCTATTTGTATTTCCATTATTATTTCCATTTTTTTAATATTCCATTTAACATGTTATGCTAGTGTTTTTCTTTACTGTTTATTGCTTTAGTTTATATTTGTATTGTTTAACAATAAGTAATTAGGTGCATGGTGAACTTTTTGCTGCTCAGCTTCTTGAGGCCATTTCCCAGCAGCTTCTATGCCACTGCAGAAGAAACACCAATGTAATTAATGGAAACAACACTGAGAGTTTGACTCTGTTCAGCCAGTTTCTCAGCTCTATAAATGATATGTAAATATGTGCGGACATTTAGACTTAAGGCCATAAAAGGAAGAAACACAGATAAACCAAATCCCATTTATAATGGCACTTGTTTCAGTTGGTGGGTCATGTAATACCCAGCGTGAATAAATAGGACATAGCTCATCAAAATGAAACGCTTTTCTAACACCTTTTTTTAATTTATGCAGATTTTATAAGCCACATCAGTGCTTTTTTTCTGATATGACATGCAAAACAGCTGTTAAAAAGATACAATGTGCAAATTAAAGGTTACTTATATATGATTAATATTTAAATAACAGGTTTAATTTGCTGCTACTGAGTCAAAATGTCACACCTGTGTGACACCTACATATTAACGCACTCTCCACGTCACACTATTGTTTAACATGACACAGTTCATATTAGACATTCAATACAGTTATTGAGCGAAAGCTAGAAACATATGGTTAAACTCTGCTTTTCACATTTACATGACTGCAGACCAAGCCTTTCTGCCTTTCCACTATCAAAGCCAGTGCAGCTGCAAGACTGGGCTGTCAAATGTGCTATTTTTAATTAGGCTTGCTCGTTAGGAAAAATACAAATAAGAAAATAAATACAGAGTATTTTGTGAGCAAATTCAACAAATTAGTGTTAATTTTTTCTTTTTTTTAGACTGCAAATTGATTACTGGTGTGGAATAATAGGGGTGTAGAGAAAACACTGTGCAGTTCTTGGCTCTTCTTGTGTACTGTATACTGTGGGATCTTTACCTTACAGTGTAAAGCACCTTGAGGCAACTTTTGTTGTGAATTGGCACTATATAAATAAAATTGAATTGAATTGTATAACTATGAATAATTAACTCATGCTGACTCTCTTTCTCTCTGTGCCTCTTTCTATCTTTGTCTATGTGTATGTGCTAACCTATCCATTCTGATTGTGTGTGACCTTTCATACTGTGTGTGCATGTGGATACATACCCCTATCCTTCCCATTGACAGGGATGACATGTCAGGCAAGAAGTTCCTACCTGGACACAGAGGTACTGTGGGGGTACCGTTTCACTCCAGTGCTATCCCTGGAGAAAGGATTCTATGAAGTTGATTACAACAATTTCCATGATGTCTATGAGACCAACACCCCCACCTGCAGCGCCAAGGAGCTGGCGGCTAAGCTACGGGACGAGCCGTTATTGCCACAGCTTTCACTCCTCAGCCCTGAGCCCAAAATGCATACTTTTGACCCCCTAAATCGCCTGTCAAAACAGGATCCACTAAACCAGGATGAAGAGAATGAAGAGAGGGATTCAGGGGGTGACAGAGGAGAGACCAATGGCTCAGCTGCTGCGTTAGAGGAGCTGCCACTTGCTGATGGACTGTCTGACTGATTGGCCATATCAGCTAAAAACTCAGAAAACACTGGATAAAAACATTTGACATTTTATGGCTTCATTTAATCAGCGGCCAGCTTGCTCCATTGCAGCACTCGGAGATAAAAGACATTAGTCTCCAGCCCCCAATTCATGCAATATTCCTCTACTAGAGTGTCAATCTATAGTATAGATTGGTTTTGTAGACAAGTAAGTACACATACACAGACACACTTGTACAGTATCTATAGCTACAATTAAAGGTTGGTGGTTCAGATTGTGTTTTTATAATCATAATGACCACTTACTGCTATAACTCTGAAGCTCAAGTTGTATAATGTAAACTTGAGTGGAAACTGGTAGCCATGACTGCTTACCACAAGCTTATCATGGATACTCCAATATTCTCATTTTAGAGTGTGTTAATTCAGCTTCATTAGAGCAGAATCTCATATCTCAGCTCATGTGTCTGACAGCAGCTTCTGTGTGGTAATGGAACTTTGCTATTGATGATTTCTTTTTAATGTAGGGGATTATTATTTCCTTTCTCTGTCACTGTTGTTATTCTGTGTCAGAAATCCCACTCGCCTAGGAGGAAAAGTGTAGGTCTTCAAGTATGCATAAGCAGCTAGGAAATTTATGAAGGCTCCATGTACTGGCAACCATAATCGGATTTTATTTTCCTCATTTACACTTTTCCTCATGGTTGTATTGTCATAATCTTATTATGGGTGTCTAATTGTGTCCTCAACTCACTGGGAGCCTTGACCCAAAAGAAACCAGCTAGTACCTCATTTTGTACTCATTTTCAGGGTTTTAAATTAACAATAACAACTAGACCAGTGCTGGTAAAACTGCAAATATGTGCTACTAAAGGGTTGGTTAAAGGTTTAACTTCCCTTCCCACTGCAGCAAATGAAACATTATTTCCAAGCCCTTGGTACATAAAGCACAACTTTTTCAGAAGGGGACTCCGCATCTATCTATCCACCCACCTAGCCATCTCTACTGGCTGCTGCATGACAGCCCTAGTTAAAAGCAACATTCAGATATAGACATCATCATTTATATGAAATATTTACGCTCAATTCCTCTTTGAAATGAACTTGATTTTTATATACGAATATTTCAAATGCTCCACAAGCAAAATGTAATAGTACACGTACCCTTTTATGTTTGTTTTGCTTTTGTTTTGAAAAATTAAAGATATCCAACCTTGACATTTTCAGTTACATTAAAGCTAAATGTACTGAAGATATAAAAAGGATGTCTTATTTCATGAGTTTAGCATCTGGCCTTTTTTTGAGATTTTATTTTGATCTGAAGGTCACATTCAGCTTTTGATTTGTAATTTGAAATCTTTTAAATTACCAAACAAACTTTTAATCTGCACTTTAACCGTGGTTCAACAAACCAACTCTGGTTGTTTTGAGCTAACTACTTTGTGGCCCTTAACTACATATTTGAAAAATGACACTTGAACTATGAGGGCCTTGACCTAAATGTTGCTTTAGACTCTTCTCTGGAGGTCACAGAGCTTGCATGGTTGAGTCAATCCTTATTTCCACTATGGTTGAGTAAGTTTAATGCTCTAAGAAAAACAGGGTATTTTCTAGGCATGCAAATGATATGATTTCTATAATATAGTACCATATAATATATGATTACCAATTTACTAAATCTCTCACATCCCCATTAAATGTTGTTTTAGTTATTATTACTATTATTGGTTTTTTCTTTTACCTTGTTTTTTTTTTTCATTCAATGCCTTTTCAGTTTCATTGTGTGTTTTGGCAAATTAGTGTATTTGTCATTAGAAAGAGATCAGCTTTCATTCCTGGGATGTCATCTGTTTTATGTGTGTTCTCGTGGGAATAAACATAATATGGCCAAAAGAACAACATGCTCCCTTTAGATAATGTGCACATGCATGAACAAGTATGGTAGCGTGTAAATGTGTAGTCATTTTGCACATGACTTTGCAACTGAGGATTTAAAAGTACCGTAATTTGGAGTGACACTGCACTCTATCAGCTGTGGTGTAAAATGATACATTTAACTGAAGTGGCTCTGAGTGAAACTACTGTGTCTCACACACATGCTACCTGAAAACTGAATTAGCTGCATGTCAAATCATAAAAAGGACATTTTAGCAACCTTCAGTTATGAGTGCTGAACAATCTTGTCTTGCACTACAGCTTGAGGCAAGGGAAACAAATATCAAAAGATTAGATCAACTCTGTTGCCCCCCTTCTATGTCTGAATTTCAAGTCATGGATTAACTGGTAGAAATGTCAGGACTTAAACAGCATCAGTGAGTCAGCTTTATGTGTTAGGGGATTACAATTGCATTCACATGCACAAGGGCAAGTGGACTGATTAAGAAAGCAGCAGCAGCTATTAACCACTGACAGAGAAAACACTTCAGAAGTCACAGGGGTAATGACACTGAGGAACGTACGACCAGTTGGAAAAATGAAACATGATGTTACATTTGGTGACCAGTGTGCCACAGAAATTCACTGAAGCAATGTGCTGTCAAGGCTATTCTTGTCCAAGCTATTAAATTTGGAAGCTGAATCGTCAGCAAGCTGACAGACCCTGATTCAAATCTGAATAATGTACGATGATGAATATAATGCATCTATTGAATGGTACATTGAAATAGATACCCAAGGCAGGTGCATGTGGGTGAGCATGTGCATGTGTGTAAGAGAGAAAGATACAAAAGACAGCATAGCCATGACAACCTCAAGCCAACATTTACACACAATGATACACACAAACAGAACAACACATGATAATCTATCTAGTCTTTTGCCAAGTTACACATGTCATTTTACTCAAATTGTGAAAGGCAGAGGACAAAGACAGGTACAATTTCTAAAGATAATGAATGGCACCACACCAAGAGAATAACTATTATTCTTCTTCTTTAAATGGCTGGCTAGTACTCCCGCCCTCTGTTAAATAATGCATGCTTTGAATGAAGAAGGAAATACGTCAGTGATTAACAACTTAGTAGTCAGAATAAAGCATCCTGCATGAGAAAGGGTATTATACAGCCACAGGAAAAAAAAAAAAAGCAGGTGGGAAGAATTATTTTGTGGCAAAACACACTCATATGCGCTTTTTCCATCTATATCCACCTTGGGCTCCTCTTATTTTGCTTTGCAAACAAGCTGACCCTGTCAAACATCTGTCACTCTAAAAGAACAAGCACACTGAAAAACTGATGGAGCAGGATACGTGAACAATTCAATTTTCCCTGTACTGCCTTGAGATGTTTCTTTCTTTCAAAATCCATCCAAAGACAAAAAGGCAAGCTCCTAAACCCCATTGTCCCATTTTTAGGAACTGTGCAATTATATCTTATTAAGCATTCAAATCTCCTTTTACATGATACTGTAATGACTCCCCTCGCTTCATGCTCTTACAGCTCCCGCTGGTAAAAGAAGGGTTTTTGTCATTTATTTCGTTTCCCTCTCTCTTTTTTGAAAGGTTGCAATTGGAACTCCTTCTCTTGCTTGTGGTGCATATTGACTGAAGCCAGTTTTGCACAGCAATCTTCATATGCAACTGTGCACAAGATCTGGTGGGTTTCCGAGGAATCTTTCCCTGCAGTTAGTCAGGACAAAAGCTGTAATCCTCCAGAACCCAGCAGCGAACATGTTACAAAACCTTATGTAATACAGCTTCACACAGAGGAAATGAACCAATCAGAAGCTGTGAAGTGACGTATTTCAGTCTGCTGTTTGTTCATGGTGAAAATTTGTCTGGGGCAGGTCAGTTACACAGTCTGAAACAGTTGCAAATCCAAGACAAAATGTTTCCAGAACTTGATACAGAAGCTGTACCATTCCTAGAAGAGAAAGATGCCACAACCCTCATGTTAAACACAGCATACTCACCACAGAGTACCACGTGTGAACACAAAAATTTTAAAGATGGTGTGCAAAAGTAAGAAAAGAGAAAATCAGTCGCACTGTGAGACAACTCTGTTGGGTTGTGAGTAAAAGAAGGCTGATGAATGCTCCCTCCTGACTTTTGAATGGAACATCAGACTGAGGCATAGCAAGAGAGATAGAAACCTTTGCCTTTTCCAGCTAGTAGACAGAGGTCTGCCCTTTGATGTTTTTGGAAGATGGCAGCCTTTGATGAAGATTTCTATGGCTGTAGAGTAGCCGTGGCTTCAAACTGAGCTGGCCCAGCTTTACCTACCGAGAAGATCAGGCAGACAACCTGAAAACTCAAAAATATTCTAGGAACAGTATAGTTGATGCTGAAGGTATTAAAGCATTAGGCTGAAATTTTAAGACCATAAACTGATGATGATTAGCTTGTGTGATAAATATGAAGCTATATCCAGCAGTTGGCTGACATAATATTTACTAGTCAACATGTTCTTTTAATGTGGAAAATCTGTTTTTGGAGTTTTGGAGTGTCTTTTATTCTTTTCTTTTCTTCTTTTGGTTTGAGACTTCAAGTGGTGGGCTTCTGCACTTTATACAGTATGTCACTAACAATATGAGATTGGAATCACCTGCAATTTCATCTGATCTGCAAAGAGAAGACAAAGATGAACACCTCACTTATAAATCAAGCTAATTTAAACTTGGAGGGTGACCAGCTGGGGAAGTGACAACATTCATTGTTCCGGCCTGATGGGGAAGGGGGTAGTGGAGTCAAGGAGGATTCACCTGTGACAGCAGTACTGCTCTTATAGTTCACTAATAAATCAAGAAATTTCTGTCTGTCTGGCTTGAGTGGTGGTTTCTTTTTTTGGGGGGGGGTCCACCTCCTTGTTGCTAAGCAACATGATCAGAAGGACTGTGACCTCGTAATGATGTTACTAGTTCTGATAACACAGTTTCTAAATTAACTAACTGCGACATCATCTGTGTTGATACCAATATGCCTCGGTATGTTTGCTGAAATGTGGAACTATCATTTTGATGGGTAAAAAGCCCACCCAAAAAGTAACTATAAAGACAATACTAAGAATTGCTTCATGTTGGGAACTTCTGGAGCGTTTGTTTTTCCAAATGATCTGTGAGCCAATTTTGTCACCCAAGGCCTTGTTCTAGACTGTACAAGCCAATAGAGCATACAGGGTTGGATTAATTAACAGCGACCTTTTGGCATCATTGTCAGACCTTACTTCTACATTAATACTGCAGTGAAACATGAACAGAATTTAGAGCTACTGTATGTAGTGGAGAGAAGGTTTTGAAACCACTTTGCAAACTTACTGACTCATCCTTGTACATAAAAGAGCAATGCAGCAAACATTGACTGTTGGGATGCCTGGGATTTAGAAAAAATGGGAGAAAATATGTATATTATTGTAGAGTTTTCTTTACTTCTTCCTGTCTTTGCATCTTGTTTTGTTTACCTGATAAACAGAAAGTGACTTTTTAAGTAAGAACAAAGGCAGAAGCATATGAGATAAAAATTTTTCTCCCTTAATACAGTGCATGGACCAAGGTACTGGACCACCTACACATTACACCTACAGGAGCTTTTATGACATACCAGTCTAAAACCATAGGCATTCATATGGAGTTGGTCAACCATTTGCAACTATAACAACTTCCATTCTTGTGGGAAGACTTTATATAAGATTTTGTGGGTTTGTGGGAGTTTTTGTCTACACATCCAGAAGAGCGTTTGTGAGGTCAGACACTGATGCTGCACAAATGGGCCTGGCATGCAATACAACCAATCTGATTTTTATCTGCTAGAGATGCAAAAGCCAGCATCTGTGATGTTATGGGGGTGCATCAGTGGCCCCCAGCATGGGTGGGTTGTGTGTATGCAAAGGTACCATTGCATATATTAGTATTTTAGAGGGGCATATGCTACCATCAAGGCGACGTCTCTTCCCAGGACGTCCATGCTTATTTCAGCAGGACAATACCA
>VUQH01000861.1:0-17333 GCA_015106775.1 Etroplus canarensis | reverse complement strand
TAGCTGAGCTTCACTTCCTGTACTATCTGAGCTAGTGCTATGCTCAGTTTTTGCAAGACTCCAAAGGGTGTAAAGTTCCTATTGCTGCATAGTACCTAAGACCAGTTCTGCCACAAGGTTTGTCAATCAGCTACACCCAAGGTTAAGTAGCTGCTGGATCATGTTTAAAGATTAAAATGTTAAGAAATGTGAGTAAACTATTGATTCCCGTTGTTTGTCCATTTACTGTGAATAATAATGAGGAGGAAATTTGTAATTAGTGCTAATTGTGAGAAACACGATTTAGCTGCTGGGGATTCAGCATTTTGTACTGTCATGCATGGAGCAGCATGACAGTACAGAATATCTTCATAATTAAGTACCAACACTGAAGTACAATAGACTGCATTTCATCTAATCTTACAGTTAGATGAAACTTAGTTGGTTTCATCCATACTGTAACCATGACTGCATAGACTTGGCGATTAGAAACAAGCACAGATACTGTTACTATTAAATCGAGAGAAAAATCTAAACTCTTCTGCTTCCCATGCTTGATCTTATCCAAATCTGTATGCTCCTCAACACTGACATTACCAGAGCCTCAAGGCTGCAGCTGTGACACTGCACATGACAGTGAAAGGCTAAAAAAAGCTGTCGTAGGAATCCTACAATTCAGAGCGAATTCTGCTTTCTGACAAATTAGTTGAAATCAGAGTTTTGGGCAAGGGCGCGTGAGCCACACGCTCACAGGTAATGTTTTTTTGTTTGTCTCCAGAGTGATGGTCTGGAACAAGAAGCAATGAAATTTGACAGCTAGCAGTATCAAGTTATTGTTTCTTAATCAGGCATTTCTGTCCCTGTTAAATGTGGAACGACCTCTCAGTTCTCCCAGTTTGTGTAACTTGAGCAACTGCATAAGGTGGACCATCTTCTGAGTAGCTCTCCACAGAGGTAGTGTTGACTAATGGCCTGTGTTGCATTAGCGGTGAAACATACTGTTATGCCAATTCCAAAATGATGTTTGTTTTTAACCTTAATCAGTCAACAGGCACCAGGTCCTCGTGGTGCTACTCCCTTAATAAACAAGGTCAATAAGTACTGCATGTATAGAATACAAGAACCTGATTTATAACACTGGAAGGAGAGGAGAGAGTGAATGAGAGGCTTTTTTTTTCTTGTTTGGCTGTTGTTCAACTTTCCAACTTTAATTAATTTACAATTTTAATGTGCATGGTGTGCATTGCAGCCACCCAGATGGAGTGGGCTGTGTAGGCCAGCAGACTGTGTGACCAGCGACCTGAGGATGAAGTTTCATGGGGTAGGAACATGGAGGAATGGAGACGAGGGGGCACAAGGAGGAGAAAGGGCCATTGAAGGGGCTGAGAGGCATGCAGGCCAGGCCAGCCAGCCGCTGCTCACAGGGAGCTTTCCATCGCAGGCGTCCCCACTCAGCTACATACACTGTTTATCCTCAGCATGAATATCAATGAGGGCCTCCTAAAATACAGCCATTCTTCCCCCCACATGCAGCAGCCACCAGGCCGGAGTGTCAGCCCGCATCGGCTGCACGCGCACGTCCTTGTTCTGCTACAGACCTGTCTTGTCTTGAGTGCGAAAAATCAGCTTGCTGCCCACTGCCCGCCAGTCAGCTCTCCCACAAACCTACATCTGTGCTGTGTGTGTGTGTCGGTCTGTGTGTGCATCTGAAAACACGCAGGCATCGGTGCATTGTTTCTCGCCTGTGTCTCTTAGGTGTCTGTTGCTTTGCCTGTCAGTCTGTGCTCACTGCACACTTACAGTAAATCCTTGTATGCCTTTGTCCTCTTAGCCCTCTATAGAAAGTTGTGCTCTTACAGCAGTGATGTAATGCTGAGGGGCTTTGTGTGCTCTTTCCTCTTGGCTCGAGGTAGCCTTTAATAAATCGCCCCTTGGCAGAGGCCCAGCGGCTAACACAGGGGTGTATAATAAGTTCATTTATTTGTCAACACTGAGCCCACAAGATGAGAAAGCGCCTGGCTGTGCATGTTAAAAAGGCAGTGAGAGGCTGCCTTTGCAGCTATCAAAGGGCCTACCTCTTTGATTCCAAATAAAAAAAAAAGGAAGAAAAATCTCCTTCAGAGCCATCGCACGCGGTTTGCTTTGCAATTGAATATAGCAATATGTTAATGTGCAGGCTGTTTCTGTGCCCCCACTGCTCACTCCTCTAACCCATAGGTGGCCCAGGAACAGAGAAATACTCGCGGGGAGAGATGGGGGAGTTGGATGGGAGGCAGGAGGTGAGGGTCACTGGAGGGCAATTCTTTTCTTCTTCCAAAACCTCACAAGGGTCTGGACACAGACTTGAGAGTGATGTGCAGCAGAGATGTCTACTCTTCCACCACCTCCTCCTCTTACCACGCCTACAACCTTCCCCTCTTTTCTCCTTGTTGCCTTGTCGCCACACCGTCCATCCCTGCCCTCTTTATCTTCCTCCCCCCTGTCGACCCCCTGTCCTCATGTCCAGCCAAGGTCTTTGTGCAGCCTGTCTAGCTGAATTGGTATCAGCAGAGAGGGGATGGATGCTGTGTCTCTCATTTGGGTGAAATGAGGTGATGACTCTGGACAATGGAGTCACACTCTTCTGCCTTCCCTCTCACAGGCCCGCCACTCTATTAATATGCTAAAAGATAGGAGGGCCGCCAATGCAAACCGCTGCCTGTTGTAGCAACAAAGACTGGGGCATGTGTGCCATTCACTGGCCCATCTAAGCAGGCCATGTGTTGTCCAAGAAAAAAGGTAGAAGTTGAGCAAGACATAAAGAGAGAATAGAGAAGGTAGTGAGTGTGTGTGTGCGTATGCGTGTGTTTGTGAAGAGAAAACTCTCTCTCTCTCTGTCTGTCCCCCTTGCTCTCTCTCTCACTGTATGCCAGTTGCCTTGCCTTTTCGGGCTTCTGGCCCGTTCACAAGCTGTCTCATTTGCATTATGAATGACAGTGAGGGGAGCTAACAAGGTTATTGGTCTTTGAGACGCACGCCTGTGACCACACGTGGAAAAAGGACCTACAGCAGTGCACATTGGCAAAGGCACTGAGCCTCTTTATTCCTTCTTTTCCAAGCGCTATGGGGCTTTTTTCAGCGAGCACACGATTTACTCAGGAGATGGAAGAAAAGGGGCCGGGCTGGGGAAAGGGGGACTGGATTGGGGAGCGGGTGAGGGTGGTTGCTTTTCAGCTCCTTTACAAGCCCAGTGAACCCTCATTATCCAGGCCCCTGGTCATTAGCGAGCCCAGCGTTCAGAGCCAGTGCAATAGAAGGAGTATTTATTAGCTGACTGCTAGATTACTAAATCATATTGTAAGTGGGAGGGACTTTTCTGTACTCTTTTTGAGGGGCGTATGAATTGAAAAGTGCAATTAGCAAACTAGGTGAATAAAGAATCGAATAGTAAATAACCAAAGACTTTACCTTCCTACTTAATGCACCAATAAATGTTTCAAACTAATAGCACATTTAACTCCAACATTATTTCTTCCTTTAACAGATTTCAGATTCGCCATGTACCCTCCCTCCATGATTGCCACAGGAAGTGTGGGTGCAGCAATCTGCGGCCTACAGCTGGATTCAGCTGAACAGTCACAGTGGGGTGATAGTCTCACAGACCTGCTGGCAAAAATTACAAACACAGAAGTGGTAAGTTTGCATAATACTCTTTGACTATATATAACAAACTTGTTTTAGCTTCTTTGACCAAGACGTGCTTATCTACAACTGTAAGTAATAGTTTTTAAAACTCAACTCCAGTATGGTGTTGTTAGTCAGGGCTTAATACTTACATCTGGAAATTAGGGGGATTGTTTCTGTGTAATATTTAAATAAGGATGACTAAATATTAGTACCTGTGACTCGCATTTATGGAAGTACAACTGTTACAGTAACTTCATGATTCAAAGTTTGATCTGCTACCTCTTGCACTGGAAGTTTATCTTGGGTGGTCTGTATACATTTCCAGTAAAATGCCACAGTTAAGTCATCTTATTACCACTGAAACATGCAGGGTTTTTTTTCTTTTTTTGCTTTTTTAAGCAATCATATGTTTTTGTTCTACCGAACTTGCTACTTCTTTGGACAAATATGGCTGTATATTTATGTCAACAGTTAAGAAATGCCGCATGTTTGTCGAGGCTGTGAGTTTGCAACAGACAAAAGTTGAAATGTCACTCAGATTTGGCTTCCCTAGGATTCAGCTTCCCACAAACATTTTTGGGGCGAGTTACTGCCAATATTTGTAATCTAAAGGAGAAATAAATAAAACAACATAAAACTAAGCCAAAATGTCTTCATTAAAAGAAATGATCAACACTGGTCTGTATACCCCCTCCTCTTACATTTGATTTGTGTAATGTTTTTCCTCTCCATAAGACCAGCCATCCCCCATGTAAAGAATCTTCTAAATCAAGCCAGGTTGATAGAATATACTGTGTGCTCTGTAATTGGCGGGATGGCTGGCCAAGCTGTTGTGTGCCTGTCTGGGTCAAGTGAATGTTGCACTGGGGGGTAAGGCGAGTCCAAACACAGGCAGGGCCCCTACTAACTCAGAGATTCCTGGTTTTCATCACGCAGAAGGGAGAGGACTTCAACACTCTATAGCTCACTGCTAGGGTGGTTGGTGGACAGAAATGCAGATGGCAAGGAGACTGACACTGAGATGATAAGTAAAGCAATGAACTTTTTCTTTTTTAGTCTCTTCCGGGGACTTGACCCATCGAAAGTGTAAGGCGTAGTACTCAGGGCCCCGCTCCAGTTCTAAAATTCACTGCTTTGGAAGGAGAACTCCTAATACCTAACGTGATGAAGAAGCCTTTTGGTTAGTAATGGCAGACTTAATATAAACATTTGAGTTAATGTGTGCACAGTGCACAGGGGCAGATCACCGGGCACGACACTGATCCCAAGCATCAGCCGTGGCATGTTTAATTCTGTCTGAAAAGGAGGCAAAGTAGTAGGAGGAGGAGGTGGAAGAAAGCTGTTGAAGTGTGAAAAGGACACTGAGGGGGTTTTATGCCTCCCTCGTGACAATCAGCCCTCTCTCGTCTCCTCCTATGGTCCATAATGCATCACTGCTGGAAAGCATGGCTCCCTCTGGTGCGAGCTGTATGAAGTCTCGCTCAGCAGCTGAGGAAAAACAAATAGTTGGCCTCAGCAGCACAGGGCCTCAGTGTGTTTTAGGCTGCTATGTCTTAGACTTGAGGGAATTAAGTTGCTCTGTGTCTCTGTGATCAACTCCTTACATTCCTGGATTCAGACAAGCCACTGCTTGCAGTAAACACAGGAGGCGAAGCAGAAGGCATCCTACCTAATTCAACATATATGAGCAGCTTTATTATAAATCACTAAGAATCAAACCATAGCTGAATAGAGTATTAAAAGATTTTGCTAAGATCATACATCAGACTTGTGCAACGCACAAAAAAAACACAGCCTGATGGTAATTGCCCAGAATTAGTTATCAGTGTTAATAAGTGGCGTCAGTGGAATTTACACTCTTTGTCACTGGTCAAGTATGTAGACTTTCAAACACCCAGAAAAAGGAAATGGTGATCATTGACTGTGTCATTTTAACACCAACTCTTATTTTCCAAGGGTTTCTCAAATTGTGTGTCAATTTGACACCCAAAGGCCACCTCAGTTTTCATTTTGACTGCAGTTGTGAGGGTGGTGATATGAGTCTAAATATGTACACATAACATACTCTATTTGATTTTGACCTGTGAAACATAGAGGCTCAGCAAGATGGTAGAGCAGCTTTTTGTTGCCAGTTGGCCAAAGAGCCAGGCAAAATATGAAGGCCAAGCAAGTTTCACCAACCACTGCAGCTGCTGCTGCCAACAGCATCATGGCCAACGCCACCCCCTGGCACCCTGCTGGCATTTGCGGTATCCAGAAGTTGTGGTTTTCCAGTGGAAATGTGATAGGGCCAAGTCACCATCTTTGGGCTACTGGAGGAATGTGTGTTGCCTCACACACACACCTGGTGTGGCCTTGAGGGGCACCCTGTCAGGGCCAGCAGATGGAGCTGTGTGTCATAATGTGCAGGGAAAAAATATGAAATGTGTGTGAATGTGTTGAGTTGAAAGTGGGAGACAGATCAGCTTCCGTTTACTCTTGATTGATTAAAACAGGAAACGGAGACGAGAGAAGTGCAAGGGTTTAAGAACACCACTTCCTAGATTTTACTGTTTTGACAGTCATTTTCTCTCAATCTTTCATTCATCTTTTTTCAGGCAGGGTCGCATAATAAGACACCGGAAACACATTTTCCTATTTCTCCCTTTGTTCCTGTTCTTGTTCCTCTTTTTTTATTCACTATGGTTTGCTTTAACAGTTGTCCGTTAGAGCCAAAATTCTTGTAATAAAAGATGCTTTTATTAGAATGGATTATGTCTGTTAACACAGTCTGAGGCATCACCACTTGTGGCGTTTCAGGCATGCAGGCTAAAGAAAGAGAAAGGTCACATTTTGTATTGTAACTTGTGGAAATTCAAGTCATGTGGTAACTTCTTATTTCCAGTGTCAGCCCCTGGATATTTTGTTTTCAGATTCCCTGAGATCCATAGTGTGTCTGCCTCTGTGTGTGTGTCTCTGTGTGTGTTTCAGCTGTCTGACCACCAAGTCCTCCCAGAGTAGCCAACACTGTCTTGTGTGGTACAGTCAGCAGTTAAAACGCATTCCACGGCTTCACACATTTCTTCCTTTTGGTTTTGTCTGTCTGCACGACTTCCTCCTGCTGCCAGTGTCACAAAGGCCGCCCAGGGATACTGTGCATGATTGTTGCAATATGATGTATGATTGGGGTGGGCAGATGGAGGATCTGAGGTGATCATGTGTTTTCCGGTTTGAGGCTGCAAAATAAGATGCTTGAGTATAAAACTACATCCCATGGTGAATTTATTCACTGCTGTTGGCCCCTTGATTGTCAAAGTACCTAGAGCTTCTCTGAAAACATCATTGATGTTTCCAGTAGTCACACATTGAAGTCATTAAAGGTTCTCGAATAAAGCCCATGGGGCTTGGCAAGGGATCCGAACTGCCGCTCTAAAGAGCAGCAGACGGTGGGGGGGAGAATGTCTTTTAAGAAGTGAAGGCATGCATTCTTGTGGTAAGACACAGGCAGTTCCTTTACATGTTCTGTGCTTTACTTAATTTTCTCACAGGAATTGAGATTTTATGACCAATGAGGCACATGTTGGTGGGAAGATTTTGCATGTGTGCGAGCGAGCGAGCGCACACCCCCAACGTTAGTGGCCACCCTCTGGAGAAGATTAAGGGACAAATGCTGGTTGGGTTTCCTCCACGTCAGAGCCAATGCTGAGGAAACTGTTTGCCAAAAGGCATCCAGCCTAGATCAGTCCAACTTCCTCAACATCAAATCAGTCTCCATTGATTGTGAGCTGAAAAACTTAGTTGAGCTAATCATTGGTAAATCCTACAGAACCCAGATTAAAAGAGATGTCAAAAGGGGTTTTCATTTTGTCAGCAGCCTTGTAATGTAATAGACCTTAGTCTTCTTTTTTCATCTTGTAAAAAAAATCCTCTGTAAGTTTACAGATGGATACTGGATTTCAACAAACTACTAGTGTTAAAATTTGGGTTAAACTCATGTGCCTTCCTCCTGTTATTTGTCTCACCCTGTTATGTGTCATGCTGTTTGACCTCTGACATTGTGACCTTTTGCCACTCAGTCCCGTGCAGCTCCCTAAGAGCAATTCTGATGTGAGTGAGGGCTCAGTTCTTATTTCATCAAGGCCCAGCGGCACCAGAGGCTATAACAGGCTCAAACTGAGGCCATCAGGTTTAAATTAGCTGTAAATTTCTAAAGAATGTCTCCCAGCTCCACAAGCGGTAAACTTTCACCCATCTCTCAGTCCTGATTCCCACAGAAGCCTAGTGCTTTAAAGCACAGGATCATGCAAGTGTATACATGTACAGAACTGAAAGGAAACAACTCAACGTCAGCTGTTGTAAAGTATTTCACCACCAGAGAGCAGTGTTAATTCTCTATTAGTTCCCTCTAACAGGAACTTTCAGAGCAGTTTCTTCTTGAGCCCTGTTTTCTCTTCAGGAACTTTCCAAATGTCCATGAACATTTTGAGGAACTCAGTATATTTATATTGCAGGGAACAGGGTCTAAAAGATGTTATTGTTCTAAATTATTTTAACTCCCAAAACATCCTGGAGGAGGTACTTCATGTAATTTGGGAATTTTATGGGTGTTGCCAAACATTTCTACTTGGTTGAGTACATGGACCACTTTATACCCATCAATTTCTTTACTAGTTTGAAACATCAGTTTAGCATCTTGGTGGATTTGAGTCTATTTTGCTGCAAGAGCACAGCTTGCATTTCCTCCATGCTTAGTGTTGTTTGTTGATTATACCTCATTTTATATAGTATAATCCTCTGCGTTATCACTACCTTTGAGTGGAGCAAAAATTATGTGTGAAAACACATTCCATCTTTGCAAATCTTTACGGTGCAAAAAAACAGCAGTGTGGAAAATAAACACTTTTAGTGCCTTTGACTACAAGTTCCAGGCACTTGAAGTGGAAAAGCCGCTTTATTTGCCTGAAAGTCTTTAATGACTTTCATTGCCGTTCCTCTCCTTAAAACAGTTTAACCTTTCTCTGACAATCTTACTAACAATCCATTCAGCACTCTTTTAGCTTACCCCCACCCCCTCTTTTGCTCTCTTTAACTGCACTGCACTGTCCCCTCTCTCAACCCTCCATCAGAGAAGGATATGAGGCCTCGGTGCTGTTGAGGGGCTTGTCTCCCAGGTGGATTCTCAGTTTGCCTCGGTGGCCTTTGATGGTGTAAGTCGATGCGGCCCGGTCTCAGATGGATCCCCTGCAGGCAGGCAGGCACAACAGACTGGCTCTCGTTAAAAAAGCACCACCTTTGTGTTCCCACAGGAGGTGGATGTAATTAACATAGCTTTAATACTACCTGTGTTTTCAACCGCTGTTGTCAAGGCTACTCCTGTTTGGGTCTTGTGTGTTTTGGGGAATGGCAAAGGTGGTGGGAGGTTGGATGGGGGAGGGTGTGCATGCAATGATGTGTGTGTATGCCTGTGCACATGTGTGTAGGCTATATGAGGACTATAGGGGTGGTATTCACTGCACAACCATGGTGGGCTGATGTAATGCTTGGGTCTGGCCCGTGTCTGTGTTTTTTTGCTGTAGCCAGAGTAGCTAGAAAGTGGGTCGTCATTTAAAATCTCTTGCCTTCACTGCCCTGCACTCCCTCTACTATCACACCAAAGGTCCCTGTTTCTCATACACTGTTGTAATGATAATTGTAGAGGTCAGTTTCCCCACCAATTAGCCTGCTTTTAACTTTTAACTATGACTAAACCACTATGCGAAAAGCAAGTATACTCATAAGTGTGAATAGTTGCTTAGGCTTCAGTTCTAAGCCCAAGCACAAACCGTGATTAAAAAAAAAATTTAAACTTCAAATCAGTGCAAAAAAAGAAGCATTTTCATTATAAAGTCTTACCTTGAGTGACCAAGCTATGCAAAAATAAATAAAAAATGTAACTTCAGTGTTTAACAAAGTTTTGCTGACTTGATTATGACTTTACTCCCTACTCCCCGCTCCCTGTTTGCAGATTTAAAAGTACTGTTTTGTAACGCCTGGTTTTATCTTTTACCATGTAGGATGTTCTAAAGGAGTGCCAGGAGCAAATTGAGCGTGTATTGGTGAGCAGCCTACGCGAGGGGCGGCAGCAGCAACAGCAACAACAGCAGACTCAGAGAGGCCCCAGCGGGAAAGGCCTGGATGAGCTGGATCAATCCTCGACCCCAACAGACGTCCGCGATGTCAACTTGTGAACCACCAGAGGGCATCATTGCACAGGATTCCCCCCCCCCAAAAAAAAAGCATCTTGGAAAAAAACTCAATTTTCTTAAAAGCAGAAAAAAAGAACAAAAGAACAAAAAATGCTAAAAACAAGCCCTTTAAATGAAAGAGAACAGTGCTTGCTAGTGTTGTTTTTTTTGTTTTGTTTTTTTTGTAGATTTTCTGTTCTTCAAGTTGAAAACACCTGCACACGAAATAGATTTTCTATGATGTTATAGTCTGAAAGCATCAAATTTGATACACGATGAAGCTCTGTGGTGCCTTGGATATCCAGAAGGGAAGCCAATCATATTTGCATTCTGCCTTTGATTGTATAGAATGATCTTTAAGTTATATTTTAACCATAGCTTGATAATGAGGCTGTTGCGGTAGATGGTGTGGAAACCATTCAGAAATTGCATACATGGGATCACAGTGGGGCTTCTCTTTTTTGCTTTACATTTGTGGCTGGCATAAGAGAGGACACCTGATTGAGCTCCTCGACTGAAGCTGTGAGACCATTTGCCGAAAGTCGGTGGATCCCATTACCAGGGAAGAGCTGGGATGATAATAATTATTAGTAGTATTAGTAATTATTAATATTATCATTGGACATATTTTGGAACTGAATAGTAGAGATCAATAAGCTCCTTTTGTCTGGCTGCTTGTATGCGTCAGTTTGTGAATGCAGTGTGTAAGCGTGTTTGTGAGCATGCATGCTTGTGTGTGTTTGAGAAATGTGTGATGTCAAGTCTGTGTGTGTGTGTGTGTGTGTGTGTGTGTGAATATGTTATCCTGTATCAATATTAACAGTGTGCATTCTACAGCGTGAGGCACTTGAAAAAAAAGTCGCAGGCTTCTAGTTCTGTGTTTTAAAGACAGTGGAGCAAGCCGAGGCTACACATACTTTGTCCATCCGTATAACTGGGCATCTATGCTATATCACTGCCTTCATGCATTAACAGTGTATCATGGTTCGTTGTTTGTTCAACAGTAAACCTGTGTGCATGGACCATGAGTGAGACAGAGAAAGATTTGGCGAGAGAGGATAGAAGCCGTTATCTTTCCAAGAGCATTTTTCCTGAGGATTTTCACCTCAGAGGTTATGTGAGGTGTTTGTTCATTACTGCCCTTGTGATAATGAAATATTACACAAATCTTATTCGTGTTGCTGCGATATGGTGTTTCCTTAGTTGTGAAAGGCTGCTTTGAGTCTGGAAAGAGGAGGATCAACTTTTCACATGTACAACATGTGGAAGCAGCAGAATCGTGAAGAAAGTAATGCCTTTTAAAGTTTAAACTCCTCTCTGTTGGTTAGCGCAGAGGGGACAGAGTGAGCATGGGAAAGATTAAGACCAAGACGGACAGTTTGCAACTAAGAAGTCACTGCGGAACTGTGGATGGCACATGAGTGCGCGGCACAGGATGGTAGGACAGAGTGTTTTAGTGGTGCAGAAGTATGCTGCTGTGTAAGGAGATGTGGATGATGTACAGCCAGAGGCTGGAAGATGATGATGATGATGATGAGCAGAAGACACCCAAAAGCCTCACAATAAAACTTTGATACCTGCATATAAGGGTGGAATCCATATTAATTTCCTGTAATGGATGTCTACATTGACACACAAATGTTATAGGTTTCCATTTACATGGAAATTACATGAGGAACTAAGACTGTACGCTGCCAGATCATGATCATGTGAGGGGAACTTTTTTTTTTTAATGTTGGTGGGGGGAGGGGGGGTAGAGGATGACTATATACTGTCAATGCATCTGGAGTCCCACATAGGGTTGTTTTTAGCGCCCCTATATGATTTCTATGGCAAAGCACTTTGAGAACATGCTCCCCAGGAGATGATGAAATTAAAATGGGTGGTTATTGGAGGTGAATAGGTGTTTTTATTTTCCTCATTAGCGTTTTATTTGGTTTACTTTGGTTTGTAGGGCTGGTTTCCCAATCATCAGACATACTCTTATGAAGAAGGAGTCAAATTTTTAAAAAAGGCTTTCTGAAACTTACCATAAGAGGACATTCCAAACACAAGCAAACAAACAAAACATTCCTAGTCAAGCAAAGCAAAGTGCAAGTTGATGGGGAGCCTGAACAAATAACAATATGAATTGGAAATTGCTTACACACACAGTTCTTATCCATGGGTTCTATTTGATTTTCTTTTACATTGTCAAGAAATGAAATATTTGTTTTTACTTGAATTTTTCTTTGTATTTATCTGCATCACAGCCACAGAGAGCTACCAGGGAGGCAGTGAGCTATAAGAAAGGGTGGTCGTAACATCCAGGTTTGCACATGTTCTTTAAAGGGCCATGAGGTTTGCAATGTTAAGATGAAGCAAAGCCTTTGTTTTAAAACCCACCTTAATTGATGTGTGTCACAGTGGTTGGTCAGTTTTTTTGTTTTGTTTTTGTTTATTGGGGTTTTTTTTCTTAAAGGTGCTGGCTTATGAGTGCCAATTTAGGCCAATTGTCTGTCAGTGAACACATATTTCCCCTGTGAGCTTTGCTGCTTCAGATCATTAGCAAGGGGATTCATCTGCCAGGCGGACAACACAACAAAACAAGAGACGTTTGATTTTGTTTTGTTTGGTTTGGTTTTAATGGGTCACATGGCTTTGCCACAGCAAGGTGTCTTTGAGTTAATGTTTGACTTTCTTTCCATGACATTATATGACTTTGCTGAGTGTATGTTTGTCAGTCTGAAGAAAGAATGCGGGGTTCTGATGTTTTTCAGTAAAACTGAGCAATTTCATGACCCATTTGCCAAATCGTTCCTCCATCTGGATATTTGGCATGACCCCTTCATTTTGCCTCTGTTTGCCTGATGTACGCTCTCTCCCAAACTTAAAGGTTGTGATTTTCTTCCTGCAATGTATTGTTGCATGTGTTATATTTTGAGACCACCTTTGTCAATTTGTGTTTGATATATTGTATGGGGTGACCAGACCCACAAAAGGGTTTTTCTAAGACTTAGAGATACTGTATTCCAAAGTGAAGAGAGGACAGAGGAGGAGGTGTGAAGACATCAACAAAAAAGTGTCAATATTTTATTGTTGTATTTTTGCGCTGCTAAAAGCTATGAATTTGTTTCATTTATACAAAAAAAATAACATTACCTAGTTGTGATGTGTCACTTGAGTGTGCTGCTATTTTATAAACATTTGTATTATAATATAATTATTTTACTGCTTAAGAGTTACATTCAGAAAAACGAAGTAGATGGTGATAGAAGAACATGAAATGAGTATTCGACTGGAAATGTTCATTGTACAGTTTGACCGTTTGCTTAGATAGCATGTCTCCTTTTCCCCTTTGTTTATCTATTTTTGCTCTCCTTCTTCAGTCACATTCTGCATCAGTGGTATTTCCCATACCTCAGGATTACTGGATAAAATACAACACAAAATTCATCACCTATACCTCTGCAGTTAGGGAGTCTGGAATGGAGGGAAAAGAAAGCAGTAGGAGCGCGGGGGAAAGAACAACAAATGTTGTGGATGATTGCCACTGTTTTGGTGGGGAAATGACTTGCTCGGTGAGATGGGAAACAGGAAATATGCAAGGCTTCCACTTGGATTGTATTGGAGGGGGAGCACAATGACATTGCAACATATTCTTTGAGGTTTTTGTACCGCAGATAGTTCAAGCACGTTCATTACTGTCCATGTTGGTGCTACATGTGCGAGTAAGGGGGAAAAACAGCATTCCTATGATGGCCAAAGTACAGTTCTTGCTTTATATAACCACAATCACTATGAATGTCGATAAATATGGATCCTGTATGTGAGAAAGATATGTTTTGGTCTAAAAATATTGTGTGTGTGCACCATTGGAGCTGCCACAGAATAATGGGTTGCGCTAGACCTGCCACGTTCAGTCATAAATATTCTGATATCTGGAAGTTTCAATGGTGCAGATTTCCCTTTGAGTTGCCCGCTCCCCCTCCTCTATAACTCATATCATGTACCTCAAATGTCTGTTGCACAACCTCTGTTCAATAAACTTCTGCTTTAAAGGGTGTGACACCACATCAGCTCACTATTTCCCAGGCCTGTGTTCCTTTTCAGCTGTGTGTCTGATTGTCTCATGATCAATAGATTAGTTAGCCTGTGTGAACTTGCGTGTGAGTCAGCAGTGATACTGCAAAGCAAAGTTTAGCTGTGCCACTTGAAAGGTACATAAAGCAGCAATGATGATGAATGTGGGACAATATGTTTGTCTGACCAGGATTTAAAACGACTTCTTGAAAATATGTATGAGCCAGAAAAATGGGAGCTATTGATATTTTATATTAGTCCAATAAATCATTGGGTTTGCTACACTGATCACACTGATCAGCCATAACATTAAAACCACCTGTCTAATAATGGGCAGGTCCCTCTCATGCTGCTAAAACTGAACTTCTGAGATATGGCCACAGTCCTCGGGATTGTCCTGTGGTGTCTGGCAGTGATGCCTTTGTGTTGCAAAATGCATCCCATGGATGCTCGATCAGTACCAATATATCAATACCAGCATTACAATGTGAAGAAAGAGGAAAAAAGTGGCACAGAAAAACAAAGGGTCAAATATAAAAACCATGTGTATTAAAGCTGGATCTAGAGCCGTGTGAGACTTGAGTGCAACGTCAGGAATAGAATGCAGTTTAATTCCATAGCAAAGAGTAAAATAATCATCAAAATTATAAGGAAGTCTTACAAATATTGAATTATTGTGCACCTGGACACATTCCTGAGCAGGTTTTACCATGTGTCCTGCTTAAGAGGCTACTGCCACTGGTGAGTGTTGTTGCCATGAGGGGGTGTGCCTGGTCTGCAAAACTGCTGTTAGCAGGTAAGTAAAATCCAAGAGCATTGCAAGATAATGTTTATTTCACATCAGTGGGTTTAATGTGGTGGCAGAGCAGCGTGTGACGGCTGGCATGGCTTTGTTGGTATTCGTCACATAGAGTTCATGCAGCAGAGGTGGGTTAAATACAGTGTTAAGATAACAGACCAGCAAGTTTCACAGTGGGTTTGATACACTGCAGTATCATTCTCTCTCCTGTTCATCTGCTTATACGTCCCTCTGTTGCAGCTATAAATCTCAAATTTGGCCTTCTTCTAGTCGGTCTTGGTCCACTGTTCAGTGTTTGGCCTTGTATTTTCTTTCCTGAGAAATGGTTTGAGGTGTTTAATTGTCCTTTGAGATAAGACTTTTGGACTGACTCATTATAATTTGAATAAAACTGATCTAGTTTCCACATTTTTTTTTACCAGTACCATGTATGACCTCTTTTGAACCTCCAGAGAAAGCCCTCTTTGTTTAGAACAACAGTTTGACTTCTTGCACTTAGTCCTGATGCAGTGTTTCCCAGCATCACGTGGCTGCTTAGTAAGTGAAACTGCTGAATTTGAGGCATCAGCATTTTATGACAGATTTTAACAATGGTTGCAAATAGGGGGCTGCTGTAATGATCCATTAAATGTGCCATTCTACAGAATCAGTATGTTTACTAAAGTATGTTTACTTTAGGCACTTTAAATATATCTTGACTGTACAACTTGCCCACTATTACACTACTTCAATAGAATTACAATTTTTACTTATGTAAAGAAGCTAATTGCATTTTTTTTTGCTCTTTGCAAAACAGTTATCCAATACAAAATGATGTTTAAACTCTTGTGCAGCACCACTTTTAATATAATAGGACACAGGACTATACATGTGCCTGAAACCTGTACCCAGTGTTTTCTTTGGCATTTTCTATGCTGATTTTATTTCTGATTAAACTTTATGATTTCCTGGATATTGTGATTTTGGCTACCTTTCTCTTCACCCACTACTCTGCAGACTCCCAACACATTTCATCAAACCGTCACCTACAGAAGTTCTCTGATGAGTCCTGCCATTGTCAGCCTGATCGGTAGACAGGGATGACAGTACAGAGGGAGTACAGAGCGCTGACCCAGAAGTTTGTGGACTGGTGTCAGCAGAACCACGTCCAGATCAATTTCCACAGGTACAAACATTCTCCTCCTGTACCTGTGAACACCCAGGGAACAGACACTGAGATTGTAAACTCTTATAAGTACCTGGGAGTTCATCTGATCTATAAATTGGACTGGTCTGAAAATGTAAGAGAACCATGCAAGAAAGGAGAGTGGACTGTATCTGCTGAGGAGACTCAGGCCTTTTGGGGTGCAGGGGGCACTTCTGCTCCATCACTGGAGGCTACATCACAGGCTGCTTCACCTACAGTGTTTGAAGAAGAGACACAGCAGGCTCTTACTTCCTGCTGTGACCAAACTGTACAACCAGCACTGCTCTATGTTGATTAAATTCACAATAATGCAATTCTCAAAAGCATTAACCCTGTATAGAAATTCATATATATGATTTCTTAAAACTGCCTCAAATATACTGACTGCAGCAGCTACAAATATCCGCCCCCTCACTGTGCCACCTCAGCCTCTACAGCAACAACAATCTCATGGTATCAATATAGGTTACATGAGACTTCTGTGAACTCACTTTCCTGTAGTTTGTCCACAAGTGTGCAATATACAGAAGTGTACCATTCTATCTCTACACGCACTAAATTCGCATCAAAAGATATTGTGCATGCATCGTTTGACACTGCCTATAAATGTCTTCCTCATTTGATCTGTAATAAGATATCCAAGACATCTGACTTCAGCAAAAACATTAAAATCATTACCTGACATTTTTTGTTTGTTTTTTTTTTAAAAAGGACATCTCAAATGTTCTACAGATCATGACAATGCTCTTGTATCTGTCATGTCATGTTCCGCACCATAAGCAGAGCACATGTGAAGGAGCTGCTGGAGACAGCACTAAACAAACAAACAAACAACTTTATTAATCCCCAGCCGGTGAAATTCATATTGCAGACACTCCTTACAGATTGAATGCACAAACACTATTCCATGCAGCATGCAGTGAGGGAGGCTGGCAAGCAAGGCTGCCATTTTGGGCGCCCCCAGGTGTGGGGGGGGTTTGGTGCCTTGCTCAAGGGCATCTTGGCAATGCTCTGGGGGTGACCTCTTTTTGGCTTGGTCCACCTCCGCATATAGGTCCAGAGCAGGGCCTCGAGCTGGTGGGTCTTGGATGGACACCGGGTCCAGGTCCGGGTGGGTCTTGAGCTGGCGGCCCTCAGCAACCCTCCAGTTCCCCAATGAGTCCTCCGACACACTGAGCTACTACGACTAAAGACCACAAGATCATCAGGATACACAGTAATACACTAGCAGTCATGCACCCAACAACATAAAGATTAAAAAGAACTGGGGGACAAATCCCTCCTCGTCTAGCCCCATCACTCTACGATCAGCGCTGCATGAGGAGGGCCAGGAGGATCCTCTCTGACTCCAGCCACCCAAGTTTTGAACTGTTTACGCTCCTTCCATCGGGGAGACGGTTCAGGAGCATCCGCACCCGAACCAGCAGGTTCAGAGACA
>VUQH01000860.1:21758-32282 GCA_015106775.1 Etroplus canarensis | reverse complement strand
CAGTAGCATAGTTTCCACCGGCACCCTGTTGGCTAACGGCACCGGAGGCGGTCGTTGTTAACCCGGGCCGCGACCGATCCGGTATGGAAGTCGTGTTATGAATCCGCATATTTGATTTGGCTAAGTTTTTACGCCGGATGCCCTTCCTGACGCAACCCTCACCATTTACCCGGGCTTGGGACCGGCACTAGGACTACACTGGCTTGTGGGCCCCCGTGGCTGGTTTGCACTGTGTATTCTGATACCTTTCTATAAAAACCAGCATTAACTTCTTCAGCAATTTGAGTTAAGTAGCTGGTCTATTAGATCAGACCACACGGTTCAGCCTTTGCTCCCCAGGTGCATCAGTGAGCTTTGGCCGCCCATAACCCTGCCACCAGTTCACCGCTGGTCCTTCCTTGGACCACTTTTAATGGATACTGACCACTGCAAACTGGGAACACCCCACGAGAACTATAGTTTTGGAGTTTCTCTGACCCATTTGTCTAGCTATCACAATTTGGCCCTTATCAAACTCGCTCAAATCCTTATGGTTGCTCATTTTTCCTGCTTCGAACACATCAACTGTAAGGACAAACTGTTCACTTGTTGCAAAATATTTCACCCAAAAACAGGTGCCATAATGAAGAGAGATTCAGTGTTATTCACTTCACCTGTCAGTGGTCATAATGTCATGCCTGTATATTTTATTAAGACTTATATATTGGAAATTATGACTTATAGAACAAGCAAATTGTTGTAAAAATGTTTGGAAAAAAATCCAATCAAGGAGTAAAATTTCTCTAAGCACCTGTATTTATTTCTGATGCTCAAAGACTTTTGACACTGTTAAGAAAAGTGTAGACCCTCCTACTGTCCATGCACAGATCCTGGTCTGAGGGATCTTCCAGGATTGGTGATCCTATTTTCCAGAGAAAGATGATGATTTTTCATACCTGTTAATCTGTGTTCTGGAACTTGATCGCTCTGCAGCAAGTTAGGTCAGCAGCATAATTTACAGCAGCAGTATACCCTGGTAAGAAGTGAACTGCCTTTGTAGTATTGAAAACCCAGAGTTAACCCTCAAGTTACCTGTATAATGCCAAATTCATCTTTGCAGTACAGGCTTCAGCTCTGGCAAGCTGCTTAGTCTACTTTAGCTTATTGTTTTGGTTTTGTGGCCCTTTGTTGTTTTGGTTCATTCTTATGGCTCTCATCAGAATTGTTTTAGGCCAAGGCAGGCAGTCACTTTCAGACAAAAAGCTCCATATAGAGCCTGCTTGGCACCAAACACAAGACACAGGCGGCAACTGCCTTGTGAACATAGTGGAGCGTTAGCAGCTAAAAAACAGATATTTAACCAAAGAGTTTATGGAAACCAAAGCAAAGCTGAAAGAGTATAAATATTAAACTCTAACAACCTTGACTGATGTGTCAGGGTCATTGTTTGCAAACTCATTTTGCAAAGTGGCCAAAAAGAAGAGTCTGTGATCATGTATTAATGTTTGTCAAGTATTTGGTTTACAATGTTTTCTCAGTGAACGTCACCACTTGCATCCCTTTACAGAGACCCAACTACATACAATGTGCCAAGCTATGAAGAAGTTGTTGGTAGTGGTGAATACCCTGTACGTCAGAGTAACCTTCGGCAGAGCACCTCTCAGCTGCCGTCCTATGAGGACATCATAGCCGCGGTGGAAAACGAGGGAGCACAGCCTGCTAACAACTCCACTGAGGGCACCTCTCTTAATGATTCCACGCCAGCTTCTGCTCAACCAGCTGCTGCGGAGCCTCCAGCTGAACCCTCTGGCCTTACGTCAAACCCCAGCATGCCAACTCGTAGCAGTAGCCGGGCCAGCCGTTTACTGCGGCCCCTCCGAGTGAGAAGAATCAAGTCTGACAAACTGCACCTGAAGGACTTCCGCCTTCAAATCCGCAGCCCCACACAGAACCCAGTAACCATCGAACCGATCACTCCTCCTCCACAGTATGATAATAAGATGCCTGAATTTCAGTAGGTTAGTGTTCTTACATCTACCTTATTGCCTGTTTCTAATGAAATTATTAAAAATAGTGTCATGGATTTAAAGGACTAATGATAACATTTCTGGAAAAACCCTTTTACAAGTTTTGAATTAAGTAGGTAAATGTGGCAGTAGCAAATGTGATACAGGCCAAGGAAGACATGCTACTGAAATGAGACTATCTTGTTTGTTATCACTAAAGCTCTTGATTTGCATATTTATGTCATCATAATACATCATTGGTTACGTGTGAAAGGATCCGCTTTCTGAGTTAAGTTTGATGTTTTACAGATTGCTATAACTTATGTCAACCTAGAGGAAGGTCTTTCAGTTTTATTTATTAGCCAACTGTAATATGTTTTTCACCTTCCCAAAAGTTGATCTTGTTGTTGTATTTTGAATCTGGTTTGTTTTGAAGTTTGGAACACTGGAAACTATATCTCATGATTTAAAGGGAGAAATGGGAAGCTAATTATCTATGGAGGTTTTTAACTCATGTTAGGAATAAGTATCAGATGTGCAACTCTGCGTTTTTAGACCTATAATGTGTCCAGATAATTGTGACTTGTAAATTGTTTGTTAATGTTTTGTGTACGTTTTCAAAAATCCATATCTTAAAGAATCAAGTTATCTTTTGAGACATATGTTATGATAAAAAAAAGTTATTTTTCTTTTTGAACAATAAAACCGGAAGAAATATTTTGGATATTCTGGTGATATATTGTCTTGCATTGCTTCAGGAAATGCTGAAATTTAAATCTCTTTAACTGTTTTGTAATATTTGTAAAAAAAAAAATTTAAAAAAAAGTTGTGAATGCATGTATTTTCCTATTTTGTTTAAGATCTTTATTTTTCAGCAGTTCAACATGTTTAAATGAATCAACATTTGTCAAGCTCAATAAAAAACAACTAAATTTACTAAAAACAGTGTAACATGAGCAAAGATAGCCATTGTTGCTGCCATGTTAGGGCAAAGTTTATTTTTCTAAATGTGCTTGCTGTAAGTTTGATATAACTATTTTGTTTAAAAAAATCTGCAAATACTGTAATTTTACTTGTGGTTAATAAAATCTTACAATCAGTTTGGTTTATTCTTTTCTAAAGTGTCCTTTAATATTATTTTCTGCTGTTTTATCATAAGTTTCAATAGTTAATATTTGGCACCCTCCAGTGTTTGAAAAGTATAAATTACCAAACTGGGTTAATGCAAATTTCTGAGTCATCTTTTGGCTTCCTCAGTTATCAGTTGGTGTTTTTTATATCACACACACACTACTCACGAAAAGTTAAGGATATTTGACTTTTGGGTGAAATTTATGGAAAGTGCAAGTTCATGCTACGGTGATATATCATGAAAGCAGGGCATTTAAGTAGAAGCACGCAATGGTGATTTCCTCATCTCAAATCTCTCATTTTCCTAGCAAGATATAAAAATGAAATGAAGGCTAACTCATAACTTTTTTAGAGTACTGTACCTATTCATTTTTCCTCTTCAGTCAGTGGGTCAAAATGACCTACAATCACAAGGTGCTGGCTGTGGTAATCACAAAATTGTCACTTGGAATTATGATGATTTGTCCACTGATTACCCATACAGCTGCCATTGAGACAAAGTCTAAAAGAAAGCACAGTCTGACCAAATGGATTAAGTAGTTGATAAGTGACTTTATCCCTTAACCCGTAAGAACCCATGGTGACATGCATGTAACAAACACTTCATATGTTCTACAATCTTCCTTATAAAGCTTCATGCTTGACCTTAACTTATGAAGTCCCTAAAAAAAATGGGTCTGGGTTCTTATGGGTTAAGGTCCAGGCTGGAAAAAAGAATGTGCAAAATTAAAACTGAGGAGGGCAATTGACTCCAAAAAGCTTGGAGTTAAATATTCCTATAAAGATGATGAGATTGGAATTTCTGGTTATAGAGGTACCCCTGTCTAAAGCGCAAACATCTGATGGAGGATGTTGAAGCTAAAGGAACTTCTGAAAGAACTCATTTTTTCCCTGCCTGCACGGTTGGTAATTACCTAATTTGGTTAATAGAAATGAAAAGCACAACTGTTTATCTGTTAGTTTAAAGAAATAGTGTTTGAATATCAGACCACATTTTATGGGTAACCAGTTCAAAAAAATCCTGGTAAATCCAGTGTCCACAAACGTTTTTCTTAAACTCATTAACAACCAAACCCTAAAATTTCATTCATTCTGTCTCTGAAAACTTCCAAACTCCCTGAAGAGAACGAGCAAACTTCACACAGAAATGCCCCAGGTAGCTGGTGGATTCAAACCCAAGACCTTCTTGCTGTGAGGCAAGGGTGCTAACTTCCCTAACTAATTACGCCACTTTGTTGCCTGAAACGAATTAGGTAACCTCAGTGTAGAAGGGGCAACTTATACTCACTGGTTCATTTGGAGTGTGCCCTACTTGAGAAGGTTACGTTGCACTAACCCAACAGTATACCAAAATAAAAGACCTCTACTTACTGTAACAGGTAAATACACTTTATACATCCTTTTCTTTTTTCACATTTTATAGAAAATAAACAGAAAATGTCACTATTGTTGGGGGGGGGGTTCTAAAGTAACATAAGTGTACTTGTACATTATGTGTTGCAAAACAGAAATCTCCCTGTTGCATTCCTGTGCCCCCACACACAGCTGGGATGCAGGGAAAACTGCTTCTATTAAAAGCTGAATAACAACGCTGAATTTGAACTCTGGCTGGGATTAATTAAATGCAGCAGGAGCGGCACTTTCTTGTTAGCTGAACTTTTACACTGTTCCTGGCCACACAACCGCTGGAAACTGCGTTACACATCCACAAGAATCTAGTCTAAACGCAACATAATTGAAATAATGACCACGACACTGCTGAATTAAGGATTTAAAGTTAAATATTAACATTCCCACGGGTCTTTGTACCCTGCAGTTATAGAAGTGTTCTATACTCACTGTACTCTGTACTTATGAAACTAATTATAAACAAATATAGGAACGAAAGCGTGCAGGGAAAACATACAGACAATTCAATGAGTAAATAAACTTAAATGCACTGATTTAAATTAACTGAGGACACTCTTTGCATTTAAAGTGAGGAAATCTATAAATTGCATCATACTATAGGTAGGTTAGTTTATTTTTATGTAAATCAACGCAAAATTGTCAGATAAATGTGTAAAGCAGAAACTGCAAATAGAAAGGCCTGCTTAAAATGTGCACAGACAGTTCAGTAGTTCCAGCAGTGCATGGTTCTACTGTTTCAGACTATCAGCTGCAAGCGTTTACTCTACATCATCTTAAAATTTAAATGCGCAAACTAGTTTCCGCAGCAGAAAGAGCGCTCATCTGCGACGCTCATGCGTTTTGAGGTAAAGTTTGTTTGCGTTTCCAGTATCAGCTGCATTTTCCAGAGCTCCACCCTCGCTTCGGTTTGGAAAGATTTTCTTTTTTTTCTTTTCTTTTTTTTATGTGCAGCTGCCATGTAGCAGAGGGAGGAACAGCTGGCTGAGGGAAGAGCCAGCCCGGGGAGTCAGTCACATTCCTGGCTGGGATTCAATGACTGAACCAGACACAAACAAACAGAGAGGGCGAGAGAGAGAGAGAGAGAGAGAGGGAGAGAGAGAGACTCACACATTGAGTGAGTGGGGAGACAGCAGACTGAGTGTACGCCAGACTGAGCAGACGAGGCATATTTCGGGCGCACATTAAGCGTGCGTAAAACCGCAGGAGCAGAGAAACATAGCACCCGGTGATTGTATGTTGGATAATACGAGTTCTGAGCCGCTCAGTTGTCGACTTTGATTGCGTGTGCTTAACAGGAACTGCCCTCTGGTTTCAGCAGCCCTCGGTTTTCTGAATGGACTCGCTGGGAAGCTTCTCCGCTGACATGGAAATGCGCGTTATTGAGCGTGTGGCCGGATGCTGAGGGACGCCCGACCCGATCAGTCAGTTTCAGCTTGCGATCTGAGTTCTGAACTCTCTTCTCGACCCGACAGCATGGAGGGCACAAGCTTCCAGCCCCATCCCGGACTTCAGCAAACTCTCAAGCAGTTTCATTTGAGTTCCCGGCGCTCTCTCGGTGGACCGGCAGCGTTCTCCGCTCGATGGCACCAGGACTCGCTCTTCGGGAAAGACGGCAAATCCGTGGAGATGATGCTCGCCCTGCCGGCTCAGACGCCCCCGGTGATGTCCGGTCCGCTTTTCATCCCGTCCGACCGCTCCACCGAGAGGTGCGAGACGGTGCTGGAGCGGGAACCCATCTCCTGCTTTGTGGTCGGCGGCGAGAAGCGGCTGTGCCTACCGCAGATCCTCAACAGCGTCCTGAGAGATTTCTCCCTCCAGCAGATCAACTCTGTTTGCGACGACCTGCACATCTACTGCTCCAGGTGCACGGCGGACCAACTGGAGATCCTCAAAGTGGTGGGCATCCTGCCTTTCTCGGCGCCGTCCTGCGGGCTCATCACTCAGACGGATGCTGAGCGCCTCTGCAACGCTCTAATCTACGGCGGTACTTACCCTCCTCGCTGCAACAAGGAGTCGGGCTCCCTGGAGTTGGAGCGAACCGAGAGAAGCTTCAAAGTGTATCACGAGTGTTTTGGCCGGTGTAAAGGCCTGTTTGTCCCGGAGCTGTACACTGGCCCGGCTGCCGCCTGCATCCAGTGCATGGACTGCAGACTCATGTACCCACCTCACAAGTTTGTGGTCCACAGTCACAAGAGACTAGAGAACCGGACAGTCCACTGGGGCTTTGACTCCGCCAACTGGCGGGCTTATGTGCTCTTAGACCCGGACTACACCGGGAAAGAGGAGAAGAGTCACCTGGAGCAGCTGCTCAAAGAGTTAAAAGGAAAATTTGATCTGACGGGCAAACTATCCAGTAAATCTTGCAGAGTAAGTCTTTTTTTTCTACCTTTACTTGTTGTATTTCAGGATTATTAGAGTAAATTGTGTGCATCATGTTTCAAAGGCCTCAGGTCAACCACATCATCTGCATTAGAATTAACCCGAGAAGACTTCCTTCTCATTAGGTCTGTCTCTGTCTTCTTTGATTGATTGTTTGCATCCTTCATGTGTTGCCAGCCTCACCAAGCTCCCAGTAGTAAAAGTACTGATCAGGTATCACTTCACATCATTGTGTGGCTGTCCTGTCCTCATTTAAAGCTTCACTCACCTCTCATGGCAGAGAAAAGTGAGACTAACAATCAGCTTAACACTCCTGAGCATCCATCCCATCACCTAAAACTCACCCACCCAACCCCCAGGTTTGCCCAAGGGCAGCTGCATTATGATAAATTGAGTCTCCCTGATATTTTATTAGTGTGAGAGGGGAGAGGGGGCAGGGTAGCCCATTATGGATGTGAAGAAGGGGGGATAAGATTTTAATGAGGTTTGGAATATGGAAATGTGTGTGAGAGAGTGTCAGAAGCGGTTTCTGCTGGTCAGGATAGGCCAAGATGACTGTAAAGTGTGTGTGTGTTTCTGTGCAATGTGGCTCCTTACGTGGGTCAGAGATGTTTAGTATGGACAAAGGGCCAGGAGACGAGGTGGCTGTTCCTTCGTCACAGAGCAGCTGTTGTGTGGGACTCTGCTAATGAGTGGACATCTCTGTATGCATCACCATGGCGCTGCTCCAGTCTGAGCAGGAGCCAGGAGATGTCTCACAGGGAAACCTCGGTACTCTCTTTAATGGGAATTGCTGGTTTACAGAAACACGAAGCCATGAAAAAAGGAGGTAGGGTTGAATTAAATTTAGAGGTCTTTCACTGTTTACATCAGATTTTCCATGAACTGGATGGTATCATGACAAAATCTGTGTGCTGCTGAGAAAATATGTAAATATAATTTTTTTTTTTTTTTACAAGTCTTGCACCTGTGATGTTTCAGCAGGTCTTGATGCATCATCTGTGGGTTATATATTTCCACATCATGGTGAGTCCTGCACTGACAGTCTTTCAGCGTATGATATACAGTGGGCATGACCATCACGGATTGAGAGGGACGAAGGGGGCAGTGAGTGTTTGCTGTGGTTTACTGTCAGTCGTGTCTCAGTTAGCAGACAGGCCCAGTCCTCAGGGAGCTGCACACCAGCACTCTCCTATACATCAGCCTGACAGGCCAAGCTGCTGAAAGGCCGGGCCGGGGCTCACGGACTGTGTTTGGCTCAGCTTACCCATGAAATAAAAACACAATGTTATCGGTCTGTCTCAGCCTCCCTCTAATGTCAGAGTGTTTTATTAGTAAGAGGTAGCCCCAAAGGTTACCTCCTGTAACATCTGTCTAGACTCCCACCTCATACCCTGAGCATGGTGCTTGCTGCAGATTCCAAATGCAAATGCAAATTCCAGTTTTTACTGATAACCTGCAAGTGTACAAAGTGAAACATATCCAGGCATTTTCAAAGAAAAAACTCCTCATAAAAGCAGAAGTTGGATCAGACCAGCCAATCATTGTGCCTGTTTTGCATCAGATTTAGCCCTTTGCCTGTGAATGTGCAGATGAGGGCAGATTGCAGGACACTGCAGACTCTTTCATTCAGAAGATGCGGGGTGTGCGAGGCTGGCCTTGATATGTGTTGTCAAAGGGCCATGACCTCTGACCTCACTCCAAAGACACTGACCCAGGCTATCCCCCATTCTTTTTACACCATCCAATCTCATGCCCTTGTGTTCAGTTCACTGGCCAGATGGCTGTCTGATAAAAGACGAAGGCATATACATACACCTGGCAAACAAAAACATTTTTCTCAGCTGCAGCTTGATAATGTTTAAACATCACCATATTAGTTTTCTTAAGTCGATATTCGATGGTTTATTAATTATTACTCCGATGTAAATATTATAGAAACCTGAGTTTTAAGTCCAACACAAATTACTTGCTCCATTGTGCTGAACTTTGCATGTCATAATTCAAATATTAACTTTTCTGATTAGCATGGAAATCTCCAAGAAAGAGGATTGGAACTGAATTTAAAAAGAAAAAACTTTTTCAAATGCTGTATAAAAAATCCCTAAGTAGTAAGGGCAATGCAATCAATCATCTGACTGAGTGGAGAGTAAAAGGAGACTCTGGAGAACTGTGTAGACCCTCCTTAATGGAATGGATATTAAAACCAGCCAACTGAGGCCAATTTATTCCATTTCTCAACCCATTGTTCTCCTCACTCGAAGCAATTAGCCTCAAACCTGGAGTAAACCAAAGTGTGCATCCAAGGCTAAAGGGTTCCATGTTTTGATTATGAGCTGTTTTTAAAAGTGAATGAATAAATGAAAAATCTCTTGACTGCTTTCATTATCCAGTAACTGCCACTTTATCTGCACTTGTGTGTAGGTGCCTTTATGTAAAGTGGGTATACAAGTATGTTTGCATGTAAACAGGCGAGTGTAATGACTGGATCAGCTGTGTGAGCCAGATTAAAATGAGCTCACTGCCAGCTCATTTCCATTCCCATCTGTCTGCTGACCCCTGAAAAGCCCTGGAAGCTGACATGGTATTTCTTTTTGGTCCTTGATGGGGCCTGTCTGACCCACCCAGCAAAGACACAAGCCACCCACATTACCCACGTACTGTAAACACTGAGTAAGTTGTACCTAATTCAGATCCAGTATATTTCTCCTTGTGCATTGAAAGTGTAGCTTCACTTGGCTTCATTCTTTTAAGTGTAGTTGCCTCCACCCCCTTCCTCAGTAGACAACACTCCTCTGCTGGCCAGAGTGTTTTGGCCAAAGCGGGGACGTTGTGTCAAGGCAAAGGGGTGTCAGGAGCTCCCAGGGGTTGTGGCCTCCATTCTAGCAGCGATGACCTTATGTTTAAAGAGTGTCAGCTGGGGTTCTGTCATGGGTAATATGTGCTAAAGACCTGCCGCCTCCTTTGTTAGAGAGCCAGGCTTTCAGAGTCTGTGAAGTGCAGCAGTTTCTCTTTGTGGCTGCGTTGTTTCTTTAGCCGCTGTGTGGATAGGTCTGTAACCTCCAGCCTCTTTGAGGGTGGGAAATCCACGCTTGTGAGTTTGCTGTGTCACCGGTTTCCCAGTTATGTGCTCAAAGACAGAGTGGAGCCCATAGTGGTGTCTGCATGTCTGATAGAGATTGAGCTTCTCAATAATTTGGTATTTTCGTTAATAGGCTCTAAGCAGAATGGTATTGCTTTTTCATGTAATCGTGTAATGTTTTTTTTTAATTTTTATTTTGGTCTTATGGGTTCTTTTGAGCAAATATAAAAGTAAATTTAAATTTAAAACTAAAAGATTATTTTTTATATTCATGTGAATACATTTGCACTATCTTGCTATGGATATCATATTTTCAGTTAACATAATAAACTTGAAAATCATTTTAATTGTATTTTTTCTTATTGCACTGCATGTGCTGAAATGTTGAAAAACACAATGCTTTTGACTGCTTTCCATAAAGATAAGTGGCTGAAAACAGCTTTTCAAACTTATGGAAAAGTGGCAATGCAACAATTATAAAATAACATATATATATATATATATATATATATATATATATATATATATATATATCTA
>VUQH01000860.1:8513-19571 GCA_015106775.1 Etroplus canarensis | reverse complement strand
ACAACAGCTGCCTGGGGGAAAAAAAAAAAAAAAAAAAAAAAGGTTGTGGATCTATTCTGTATATGTTCCTGCATGTGGGCAGGTGTGGACCACAACGTTTCGAGGCCTCTGTCAGACTCCACACACTGTCAGGAAGGACTCGTCCTCAGTCAGAGGCTGCTCCGTATGCTTGTGATTGGAGGGCGCCTGTGGTTGCTAAGCAGAGCTGCTCTTCCTGTGCTAAATAAGAACTTCATGCTCTCTGGCTGGTGGGCTCAAAAGTAGCGCGCCAGAACACACACAGACACACACGCACACAAACTTGCTCAGACCGCACAGTGCACAGACCTCTCACAGTACTAAGACCTAACCCTCCTCCGTTCACTGCCCATCCTTTTTCATTGTGACCTCCACGCTGTGACTCGACAACTCTCTCCTCCTCCTCCTCCTCCTGCAGCCCTCCTGCTTTTCTTTCTCCATCTCCTCCTCCACTCTGCATCACACACACTTCTCCCACAGGTCAGTACTGAGCAAGCCTTCCCTCTCCATCACTGAGACCTCCTCGACTGACACTGCCTCTTTTTCTCTCCTCTGCCTCGCCACCATCACTCTCCTCCTCAGTTTGACACCTCCTCGACCCTGTAGGACACACACACACACACACACACGCTCACACACACACGCACACACGCACACATAGACACAGACACAGGCTCTCCTACACTGAGTTCTCCTACTGCACTCCCCCTCACACTGCATTATACTTAGATCTCCACCTCCACTGTAGTGAGCACATGCTGTATCGGTCTGTATTCAGACTGGCCTACATACAGTACGCTGCACATGTATCACTTGCTGTTCCCGGGGTATAAGGGCTGCTCATCTCACTCACTTTTTTGGAAAGAAAGATAGAAAGAAAGAAAGAAAGAAAGAAAGGAAGAAAGAACGAACAAACCGAGGCAGTACTGCTTTGTCAGGATGACCTCAGAACCATCCTCTAGGCTTTCAAGAGCCCGCTAAATGAACAAATGAGTGGGATCCACATTTTGGCTCTCTCCTGTTTTGCTGTGTGCTATTAAAGATATCTTTCATATCATCTATCTGCTGGTTTTAAAGCACTGTATCTTCTCTCTGATGAGACGCACATGCTGTGGAGCTCTTAGAAGGTTTATTTCTCATATTTTCATTTTCGTAGTGGTCACAGCTTTTGGGTCATAGCAGCACAATTATTTCGTGCAAGACCCTGTGTGCTCTTCAGACCAGCTCAACATGTTTTCTTGCAGAGACGAAGCAATGCAGCATTGTCAGCAGGCACCCGTATCAAATGAATTCAGCACAGCTGTCCTAGCAGACTATTGCAGTGAGGGGGGGAATGTTATTTATTCAGTATTACACTCACCCTGGGATCCGTCATGGCCACTCTTTGCCATAGCATCATTTGGTCAGGTGGACCTTTTCCCTCTTTGACCTTGCTGGTCTTGTTTATTACCTCATTCAAAAGCAGAATGTACTGTATCTCTGCAACTCTATCCAGCTCAAGAGTTGCCCACCTGCCTCACCGGGTTCTCACTTTCTGCTCTTTCTTTATATATCAATACAGTGGAGTCTATATTTAAAAAGACAGGCGTAAAGACAGGCCACAGTTGCTCACATGCTGAGGACACCTCCCCACACCCCCACCTCTTTGCAGGTGTCTAATAGTTTCAAGACTGTCCCTGCACTGCGCTTGCTGTGCCTGCTGTCTAGGAGGGCAGACTGCCTCTCTTGTGCTTGTAGCATTGACAAGCGTCTGGCTTTATTTCCAGCCAGTCGACAAGCTCAGACACAGACAGCCATGGCCTGAAATAGAGCAGGCCCACCCTTTATCCTATAATGAGGGGACTATTATAAGCCTTGTGTCTTAAACTGTGTATGGCCGATGTCAAGAGAAGCACTAGTGCATACGTCATCTTCAAAAACATCAAGCTGCTTTTCAGATTATCATCAAAACTAATCATCTCTCCTTTTGCAGTCAACAGCCTTAATCTGCTGCACACGAGTATGTGTTTTAGTGCAAGGTCATGTCTCCTTTGCTCGAGATATGGCTAAAAAAAAAAAAACAGGCTGACAGTTTTGAACTAAAAGTATGACCATAGCATTAAAATACATCTGTTTTTTGGAAAAAATCAATTCACTTGTGACCTTGTACCTGTCAGTTGTATTAAATTGAATGCAGAGATGATAGTCTGGTTGAGGCATCTGTCCCATATGGAATGTATGAATTATTCCAGGGGTAACAGGGCATTGTTAGAGCACTCATCTTCACAAAGACGCCCATCTCTGAATGTCCATATTTAATTCATTCCTTTCAGCTGCTAAACTGTACACGGTGCTGATATAATGAGTCCCTCCAAAGAGATTAGTCGCCCTGTCGTCAATGCAATCCCTAATTTCTGTGCCTGTGTTGTGGTGCAGGCTGTACTAAATGGGATAAAGGGCCTTGGTCGGACACAGTGGGAGGAAGTGGCTTTTGTGTTGCAAGCAGGTGCGGTGGAATGACAGTTTGGTTTTTTTGGTTGAACATGTGTGTGCTTTGTATGTGTGTATGTGTGTGTGTGTACAGTCCTGTGTCGGGTTATGCTAGGAGGGTATGTGCGCCCTGAGTGCTGCTGAGATACACCAGGAACCTCTGGAGCTTGACTTGAACCCTCAATCACAGGGCTCTTCAGGGGTTTGCAGTAAATTCTTCAGGCGAATGGTTTTCTCTCCCCTTCCTCCTCCTCCTCCTCCTCCTCCTTTTTTCTCCCTCTTTTTCTGCTCACATCTGGTGAACAGTGCTAGCACCCCTGTCATCTTTTACTGCGTTGAGGTCATTTCCACCCTATCAGTAAAGTGGAAACACATGATGTGCAGGATTCGGCCTTAATGGGGTGGGGCTGGCATGGACCAGCACTGACACAGCTTTAAAGCCAAGAACTGCCAAAACGGCCTCTCTGTGGAATGCCTCCTACTTTTAAATTAAAGACATTTGAGGTAAATAATGTTAGAATACAGAAACTTGTTAAAAATCACCAATAAAAATAAATTACTACTATAATTAGTAACTTTTTTAAAAACATGTAGGACATACACTTTTTCCAGAAATGCTGCAGTGAGGTGGGGCTTAGCCTGCAAGAACAGAGCTGAACAAGTAATTCGTGATACTTTGAGACTGCAAAAAAAATTACCAAGCATTGTTTGGACTTACACAATGATAAGTGCATAATGATCACCAACTCCGGAAGACTCCCTGTGGAGTTTCTCTTCCTCTGTTCCTCGTTTTTTTTTTTGCTGTGAAATTCTTCCCCTCAGACACTTTTTTTAAACCACATTATTGATTCCAACTGGTGAGCTGGAGAATCAGGTACTGACTTTGGCACATGCTCTGGATAAAGGGTGCGTTCTCCAGTTTAACTGGGATTCTCCTCAAGCATCTAATGTGGATTTCCTCTAGTCTGCTGCCGCTCGCTTCATCTTATAATATTTCACAGCACAGCTCGCTGTGTTTGTTATTCTCCCAAATGAGCTTGTGTCATTTGTGAAAACTCAGCTCTGCCTTCTGACACATTTTGGTTGATTTCTTGACAGTGCATCATTAGTATCTGATTCATCTTATCAAGGTTTTTTTTTTTGGAAGTCTGGTATTTCTTTCAAGCCACCGACCAGTATGTTTTTTTTTTTTTAAACTACTGATTTTAACTTTGGAAAGTATTGCATTATGCCGAGATAATTTGCTTCTAAAGAATCTCAACTGAATTAGCTGTTTTAATGGAGTTTTACTGCCTCACTGCATGGATCTCAATGTGCCTCCAAGCAAATTCCAGTCACACTGTGGTTTCCATTTTGTGGTAGACAGAGCTGCAGTGTAAAAAGGGGTGGGCTACAGTCAGTCAGTTACTGCTGTCTGTGGGTAGACTACAGGCAGGCAGAGTGGCTGCTCAGAGCAGCTCTATGGATTTTTATTTCTGCTGTCCAACAGGACTCCATCATAGACTGCAGCAGCACTCGTTATTGAGGGCGCACACTCCTGTGCTGCATGCCTCTGTCCTCATTACCTCTGCAGCAGCTTAGCTCTTTGCCTTTGTTCTCTCTCTTGGCTTGAAACTGGAGAATATGGAGAGAAGTGCTGAGGCTGCAGTTAGCTGGGCTGCCCACAACTTCTGCCGCACAGGAGAAAACATAGCACAGACAACCACCACCCCCCTAAGCCCTCTTGTCTACATATTTTCACAAAGCCAACGCACAAGTGATGCTCTACTTTGATTTATCACCCTGACTTGGATGTAGGCTGGTGTGTTCAGAGGTTCTTTTTGTTACCCTCGTTGCTTGTGTTACTGGTTTGATTAAAATATTTCACTCTTAGGTGTATTTGCGAGTTGGCCTACTGACCAAATGCCCTCAGGGCCATTTTGCTGTGTGAAAGGTCCTATAGACTTGCTCCTCAGAGGCATTAAATAGCAGCCGCTCAGAGTGGCTGGAGCGACAGTAAACTTTTATCACACTAATAACCCACAGACACAGCTAGGCTAATGGCTTAGGCAGCCATGGCAGGGGTTGCCTGGAGGTCAGGTTGAATTGCAGGACATCAATGGTAGGTTCCAAGTGGTCGAATAAATAAAGGAAGAAGGAAAAAAAAGGGCATCTGAGGTGGGCAAAGGGGTGAGAAAGTTGTTACTGGAAGAACAGATAATCACTTAAATTGATTTGCAATAAAAGGAAGCTATTGATTCGACTGCTCTTTTATAACAAGGCGATCTTTGGCCTTTTAACTCTCTTTCCCACCCAGCTCTGCTTGCTCTCAAACATTGGGTGCTCTCCGAGCATGCTACCAAAGGACACAACTCCTACACAAGTGACAAGTGAGTGAAAAGATTTGAGTTTGCCCAGCACTTGGTGAAAACATCGGTCCGAGAAGTAGCTGTGTGAGAGGGGCATTTGTTAATGGAGTTCAAATCTAAACTTTTCCTCAGATTCCTCTCCCTCTGGCTGAGGTGGACGGGTCTTGAGAGTGTTTGTTTTAGGTGAAGTCAGTGCTGGAACAGAATGTTGTGAACCGCAGGCCAGACTGTGGTTCTGCGGCTCAGCTCCGACCTGAATGCAGACGGCTCTGTTTGTTTTGCTTCCCCGTTTCTCAGGGAGAATTTTAGACGCTGCCAAAGTCCTGTGCTCACACCCAAGACACGCAAATAAAAGTCCTTCACAGAAAAAAGAAACGTACCTGGGTGTAGCCTCTGCATCTGGACTTCACCACCTCTCTAGCAGAAGGGTACACATCCATACAGATCTCATCTTGTAAAAGGGCTCTTTGGGAGATGAGATGGCATTTGCTTGTTGCAGTGGCAGGATGTTTGTGTGTTTGGTTCCAAGCTTTTTCATAAATAGCAGTTGTTATGTTACCGAGGTCAACTGGTTTTACTAGACTAGAGAGGCAAGTCCAGAGGCAAGGAGGCCTCCCCACCATCTGGCAGCCATAAAAGGGGGAGCAGAAGGTTTTTAGTTGGGCTTTATGGGATGGTAGGGTGAGACATTGAGGGGAGGAGAGACAAGAGTGGATGGTGGACTCTGGTTGCCCTCGAGCTGCAAAGCTTCCCCTGCAGTCTGAATGACAGGTCAGAAGTTCATTGCCTTTTTCTCATCTCGCATCTGCCTCATAAGGTGGAGGAGGTGACAGTTTGTTCAGAGTTTGAGGGCAAAGGAGAGGACATCACTGTGAAGCTGTTATCACTGCTGTGAATAGAGATATATTCTGAGCAAGACATCTGTGTTTTGTTTTATGAGCTTGCCGTATTTTTAAAGTGTTTCAGAAGACTATATTCAGCGCGTCTGTTAGCTTGTTATGCTACACAGAAGATCTGACCGAAGTCCTACAGATGGTGCAGAATTATTTGGCTGCGTAAACACGGGTGATTCAATGGCTTGGTGTTGTTTCGGTATGCGTCACCCTCTCAAAGCACCCTGCACGCCACAGAGTAATGAACAGTAAGTTGTTTTGTAGGATTATAGACCCAAGCTCTCTCCTTTTGTCCAGAAACAGCCTTATTGTCAGGTGGTGGCTTTATGTTGTTTGCACATTTAACTTAAGTGGGAATAACAGCATTGTTAAGGCTTGAAAATAGTGGAGCTCGAGGACAGTGAGGTTCTCATGAAGATTTCAGGAATGAAGACACTCCAGAGACCCTCAGTCATGATTTCTTTCCCAGTTTTTAAGAGTCTGAGCTGGAACTGTCTGGTCCGTCTGAAGCTGGATTCCCAGCCTTATAGGTTTTCCAGAATGAGGTTATCATTGCAGAGGACTGTGCTGCTTTGCTGACTCTGGCACTGATACCTCCCATAGAGATTTCATTTGTTGTTATACTGCAGCTGAGATATGTTAACCCTTTACCCCCTTTAAGATATTTAGCTAATAGAGGGATATGCCACTCTGTTATTACTTATGTTAACCTTTTGAAATCCTTCCATGCCACCATATGCACAAATATATGCATAATATGAACCCTCTAATTAAAAGCATGAGTAAAAGTTGCTCTTCTGATAATATAAATTACTTTTATTGACCTCTTTCTCCCACCAGTGTGGCACTGGGTTTTCAGACCCTCTGTGCTTCATGCAGTCTGTATATGAAGAAAAGAAAAGTGCTGACAGTGAAAGAATGAGAGGCTGTTTGGCAGGCACGCCCTTGTAGGTTTCTGTGTCACTCAACTCTATTAAATTTTTAATCGTTTCCTTGCCGTGGTATAGCGCTAAGCACGGCCCTGCTCACAGACTAGTTATGCTCTGCTCAATTCATAAAAAAAGAGAAAAAGAAAGTAAAAGGTAGAGATTTTCATTTTATTAAGATAAAAAGACAGTAGCACTGTTAAGTTAATGCACTATTTCCTCACTTCGTGAAGTAGAATATTTATCAGCAACATGCCAAACATGGAGGACAAGCTTTTGGCTTCTTATTGTACTTTAAGTGATACAAATAAAAGCAGAACTAAATGCTGAATTAAAACTGATATTTATCTGTATTATATACTTTGAGATTAATCAATAAGTGGGCCAACTATTTTTTATATCATTGAAATCGTGCATACAGAAATATGCATCTTAAACTTGTTGACCATAACAATAAAAGATCTAATTTTATTCATTGGTTGAACCAAAGAAGGTGTTTAATGCTATCAGTTTTGTACCAGTGATTTATTAGTTAGCTAGAAAAAAAACTACATTGTTTTTTTTAATTGTTTGTACTCGTTTCTGCGCCCTCTGAGGCAGACATGATAGTAGTAATAATAATTATAATAACAATAGGTGCCATTTATAAAGCACCACGCTCAGTGGTATTACTGTCAATCCAAAGTCCTCACTGTTAGATTTATTGAAGTGTCTCCAAAAATTATCATGACAGCAATCTTAAATATACTTTCAATGCCAAGATCATTGATTGCACTTGTCAAACTTTAAAGCAAGCATCAAAGGCACCTTCAAAGGCAGCCGCAGTGAAAGAATCCAGCCACAGATTCACTGAGAGCCTCTTAACATACTTTGGTCTATTTACTGGTTCACATTTTGCGTCATGCCAATGTCTTGAGCATTAAGAAAAGGAGTGAAATAAAGCACTGGCTCTTGATTGAGAGGCTGGAAATGAGGGACTTTGCTCTTTCTTTAGTGGTTCCGTCCACTGCAGTGATTCAGGGGATAAAAATGTGGCCTGTGTCTCTTTAAGAGCGCTGGCCTGTCTGCAGAATGCATCAGTCCTGTGGAGCAGACACAGGCCAGCAGGAGGAGGGGGGTGAAGGGAGGAGCATGGGGCTATGTGGAGGGAGGTATAAGGACAGGAGGGAACAGCCGCAGTCTGGGCTTCCAGCCTCCTGGCTAGACTGCTGAAAGTTATTATTGAGTTCCTGTGTAGGGCCTCCCCTCCCTGTGGCATACTCCTCTGTGTTCACTACAAGGTAAACGGGGAGTATGGGAGAACCAAAGACAAAAGTTGGCAGCCTACCATGCCCCTTTGCAATGACCTTATATGCAACAAATAAAGGATAATTTTGTTTGATTTGGAGTTTTTGCAAGGGTGAAGCCTCTGAAAGACTTGCAAGACTGAGAGAAACCACACATGCTCATAGCCTTACAGCTGCTTGACAGCAGCTGAAACTGTGGCCTAGCTCATGGTTGTCTTGAGTTACAGTTTAGCACACATGTCCTATTTTCTTAGGAATGGCCTTAACTAGTCAAGACTTGAAGGTTGATGGTTCACCAGTGAGAAAGCATAGGACTAAATCATCTTCTGATGTGCTAAGTGATGATTATGATTCAAGGACAGATGGTGGGAGTACGATGTCTCCTTTGAATAACTTTGTCTTCACAGTAGATGAAGTAGAATTCATTTTACAAGATGTGATTTCTTAAAGCATGAATATAGGATTGACAGATGGTAAACAGCTTCTCCAGTGTTGCCTTTGTATGTAACACATGTATTTTTCACATGAACGTTTGCAATAGTGCAGTATCTCAGAACTCAGACATTTGCTGTCTGGAGAAAGGCCATGCAGATTACAGTTACATACATCATGCCCATACTCAGGCCTGTGCCTGCCTGTAACACTAATCCCTAGCTTGCCTCCCCTTTAGCGGCTACATTAAGGCCACAAAGCGCCTGCGTCCTTCCAGTTCAGCCCACCAAGGGAGAGACAGACTTTTATGTAATGTTCTGTTTGGTTTATTTGTTCTGAACCTGCTGCTGCTTTATGCAGGGCTCCTGCAGGTTAACCCAGCTGATGCCATTCCTGCTTGCCACAGCACTGATCCACACATAGCTTGAACCCATGCAACACCTGAGGCTCATCAGGAGCCCACAAGACTGCTTTCCTGCACACATCTTCTTTAGCTTATGTCACATGTTCGCCCTGATTAATCCCAGCATGTGCCTTCATTCATGGTCAGTGCGATCATTTGGCCTCTGTTTTAAAACTGTCTCAGGCAGGGTTTGCAAGAAAGCTGGGCGAGGGGGGAAAACCCTGGCGCTGAAATGGGTATTTTGTGGAGTTCTGTTTGTTGAGTCAGAGCTTATGGGCTCTACTGTTATGTGGTTGCCATGGAGAAAAACACAGGCTCTTGTGTAATAAAATCATCCAGGAAAAGACATTTCCAAGAATTTTTCAGAGTGAAGAAACAGACGGCAAATCACAGAATTCATGAGGTGCTGCGGTCCGCCACCCAACCCCTTCAGTCCTCCATTTTAGAGCGCTCATATTCATTTTATGGAAGCCGCTAGGCTCAAGCCCTCTCACCTAATTACTTCTGTAAGAAGATATGTTTTCCTATGAATGGAGGAGGGACACAAAACCAGTGTTTAAGGATGGAATGTGTGATCTTAGGAACGGATGTTGTGGGTGTTTTATCCCCTATTTCCCTTACAGACAATTCCTCTAACAAGTGGAAACAAGTGAAATGCTATTTGATCTCTGTCAAATATTACTGTATACACACACTCACACTGTGAGGTCGTTGTACATTTGAGCCAAATTGTTAGTCTGCCAGCAAGAACAGAACATTTTCAGAGGCCATAAGTCCTGAAGTTGTTTTGAAAATGGGTTGACAGTTAATTGGTTGAACACTTATAAAACCTACTGGCTTTCTTGTATTTTTTCATCTGGAGTCGTTCTCCTCAGTTACGTCAAGGCTCCTTATTGCTCACTGATGTGAGTTCTTTCTTTCTCACCATTTCCCATCCATTTGAATGGGCCCATTAGCACATTTTAAATAGTGCAGCCTCCTAGATTGTGCTTTTCGCATTAGAAAAATCCCTAACATGTAGTGCTGAGCTTGCAGACTAAATTTGAAGTTCAAAGATAATTAAACAAAAAGAATCCCATCAGGTGCCTTTCATTGTATTTTCTTGCTTGGATAGAAACAACATTGGTAGAACAAAGACTAGGTTGTCTAACCTGATGACCAGGAAGGCAGCATTTCAACTAAATGACCTACAATAGTATCTGTAAATTTTAGCAGGATTTATTACTGCAGTTCAGCCAGTAAGGTCTTGAGCATTTTCTCAGGATTTCTACTGTGTTGGTGAAATGACATCTCATGGGACCCTGGGTGAGCAGTGACCCTAACTTCACCTCGCCCCCTCACAACTTTTATGGCCTCCTCCCCCAAATCCCCTTCTGCACCCCCCTTCCATTCCCTCACACCTCTTAACCTCTGGTATTCATCCCATTTCCATCTTTCCAAATAAACCTGCCACCTGCCCTCCTCTCTTCCCCTGGTCATGTGGCTCGGGTTACCATGAAGGCATGGCACTGCAAATTGCAGCTCAGCTGACCATTTTAAAAAATGCCCTCAATGGCTTATTGGTTACACCCCTTTTTATGATTAGTTTGCACTTGAAATTAGCTTTGGGTTACTTTGTTGGTTAGTTCTTCTCAGAATGCAGGTTTTATGTCAGACCTATTATCAAATCTACACCACCAAGCTTGGAAGACTCTCAGAAACCTTCTTAAGAATACAGTTGTACAGTAAAAGTAAGCTGGGGGTTTTGGCTAGTTGAGTAGTTAACCTGGCAGTTTCAATAAGTTATACCCACTGAGTACGTATCACCAACTATGTAAGATGGTGCAGGAGAAAAAAATGTATGTTACTGATTTGATCTTAGTTAAGATTATTAATGATAGGGAGATTGCTTTGATTGGTAGATATTTAACTTTGATAGTTTACTCTTTTCGCTGTAGGACTGGGATTGCCTGACATCCTAGGACGCTGTGATATTATTATCATATCCCCAAAAAAGTGGGGATACGATAGAATCATCATCACCACCAGTGCAATTCCTTCTTGTCATGGCGATTGCACAATATTTGGCACATTGATAGAATTCAATGAGATCTGGAACTTATTACATTTTTAGCTATTTCTAAAATACACTTAGTGACATTATCTGTCTTTTTTTGTTTGGTTGGGTTTTTTTTTTACATTTTTAGCCTTATTTCTGTGATTGTTCATCTGATCTGCATGAAGTAATGTGTATGATCCTATGATCATACACATTCATAACAACACAAATCCTGTGGCATAGTG